>VSMD01051728.1:0-157657 GCA_008750895.1 Mirza zaza
AGGACAGCGTCAGGCTCGGAAACCTCTGAGCCCGGCCCAGGACCACACGTGTGACCTTAGTGACTCCTCCATCACATAGCGCAGGAAACTGAGGCACAGAGAGGTCACCAGGGCTGCCCAAGCTCACACAACCAGGAGTGCAGGTTTGTCTGCCACCGACCTGTGACCTGGCCTGCCTGTGAGGATACCAGGTGTGTTGTCCCCCCCAACCCCGGGGCATCACAGAGGCCACATGAGCTCCGGGAAGGGTGAGTTTGGGGTTAAACACGTGCCCGTGGCCTTGGCGCGTGTGGACACGCCAGGGTGCCAGCCCGGCTGTGCGCCGGTGTGCCCCGAGCGTGGGGCTGTGAACAGGCGTGTGCCTCTAGGTCTCTGTGGCTGTGTCGGGGTCCGGCTGTCGTGTGGCGATGTCCTCGATGGTGCCTTGCTTGCGTATCTCCTTGTCTGGGTCCCCACGGAAACGGGACGCGGCGTGCATGTGCACCAAGTGTGTTGGCCTCTGAGGTCGCGTGAGAGCACGGCTGTGTGTCTGTGCCATTGAGCGAGGTTACGTGCGGGTGTGTGTGTCGGAGTGTCTGTGTGGCCATTTGTGACAGTGCGCCATGGCGTGGCTCTGTCTCTGTGTGCTTGGCAGGCATGACCAGGGGCCCTGCCTCTCACAGCAGCAGATGGCGTGCACACCCCAAAGCGGCCCTGCGGTGTTGCAGAGGGCTGCTCAGGACACTGGGGTCGGGAGTCCCTGGGCTCCTGGGCACTCGGGCTGGGTGACCTTGGGCCCCAGTGTGGCCCAATTCCCAGGGAACGACGCGCTTGCGTGCCTGTGCGTGTGCGTGCGTGTGATTGTGTCTGGAATCCCGTTCTCCACGGTGTCCCCTGCCTTTGCCTGCGCCCAGCCGCCGCCCGCTGCCCCTCTGTCTGCGAGGAGAGAGTTAACCTAGCGGGCTGGGGCGGTCTGGGCCGGGGGCCGCCCCCTGGCCCCCCTCCAGTCCCGGCTCCAGTTACAGCTGCCGTTGGGGAGGGCGGCCGGGGTGGGGCTGGGAGGGAGCCTGCTGGGGCGGGGCGTCAGCTCTGGGCCAGGGGGTCCAAAGTGCTCAGCCCCCGGGGCACAGCAGGACGTTTGGGGGCCTTCCTTCTGCAGGGGACAGCCTGATTGGGGTGAGCGCCCCCACCCCGCCCCTCCGGGCCTCACCCTGGCCTGGCTGGGCCTCCTGGCTTGGAAGCGGAATGGCCAGCCTGTGGCTTCCCAGGCAGGCCTGACCCCAGAGGGAGGGAGAGTGGCCGGGGTGCTGGGGCTCTGTGGGGGTGGCGTGGGGTGGGAGTCCCCCCCTGCCGCTGCGTGTGCTCTCTGGCTGGGTGTGGGGTTTGGACACGCACGTGTGTCGGTCTGGTTGCGTCACTGTTCGGGGGCACCGGAGGGCCAGATGAGGAGTGCCGCGTGCCTGCTGGCGTGTACACCCTCCCGCCCCCGCCCGCTGCAGGCAGAAGTTTGGGGGAGAGGGTGCTGTCTCATTCCACTCCGGCCCCACGCGTGCGTGTGCGTGTGTGTGTGCACGCGGCCCCGCCCTGGCATGTGTCTTCCATCCCTCAGGCCCACCAGCCTGGGCCTCACGTCACTCGCTGGCCTGGTGTCGCCGGGTTGTGAAAGATGTCCCCCAGAGGCGGTGGCGCGGGGAGGGTGTTTTTCCCTTTTCTCATGGCTTCCAGGGGAGGAGAGGGGTGGCCTTTCCCACAGGGCAGCCTGCGGCAGTGTGGCAGCCAGGCCGCGCCCGCAGGGCTGTGCGTGACCCCGAGTGGGGGGAGGCAGGCTGTTGCCATGGTGGCCTGCCCGGGCGAATTCCTCCAGGGTGAAGTGGGAGATATTTATACCCAGGGTCAGGCCTCGAGCGGGCGGGCGGGCGGCCGAGGGCAGCAGCGCTGGGATTTCACAGGACACGGCAAGGCCAAGGCCGCGGAGGGCAGGTGGGACTGGGGCGTGTCCCGCTGTCTTCACGCGTCCGTCTCTTCGTCTGCCCCCGTGAGGCCCCACCCTGCCCTCCTCTCTAGGGTAGGTTTGGGGAAGCCCAAGCCCTTGCTGTTGTCGTGTGACCCCTGCCCCCACTGTGTTGACTGTTTTGGTGACACCACGTCCCCATGAAGCTTGGGGGATCCCTGTTTCTCCGGGCAACCAATCCGGGTGACTGACGCATTCATGAATTAGGTCCCTGGACTGCCTCCAACTTAGTTCCTTGGGTTCAGGCCCCAGGGGTGGGGAGGACGGAGGGACACATTTCTTGACGCTTAGTGTCCCGCCAGGATAATGGTGTCTCACAGCCACATCTTGGTCCTCTGTGTGGGTCTCCTCGCCACAGCCAATGCAGGTGAGTCCAGGGGAGGCAGCCCACTGCCCACCTGGGCCCCAGGGTGGCAGGGGTAGGGAAAACCCCGCGAAAGCACCAAGTTGGGGACCCCAACCTACGCTGGGTCAGTTGGGGCACCAGAAGATTGAGGATCTCCACGTGGGGCCCAGTGACAGGCTGGCATTTGAGGGAGGGGAGAGGAAGCCCCAGGGCAGGCGGAGGTGGGTGGGATGCCATCCGCTCTCTGGACAAATGGTGGAACAGACAGCGGGTCAGGCAGGGGGCTGGGCGGTGAGGTGGCCCCTGCCCCAGCTGGAAAGTGCACAGGGGACAACAAGGAGGACCAAGGGAGGGGGGGCAGCATGCCCAGACAGCCCCCAAACTCTCAGCCCAGGAGGGCCGAGCCCCAGAAGGTTCTAGTATGCCCCTCCCTGTCCAGGGTCTCAGGAAGCGGTCAACCCTGATTTCTCTCTCTTTGCAGAAGCTCCAAAGGAACACGACCCATTCACCTATGGTGAGGGCGTCTGTCTTTGGGAGTCTGGGCGAGGCTGGGTCTTCCCGTCATTCCTTATTCCTTCCCTCTCTCTCCCTGCCTCCCGGTTCTCTGCCTCCCCACCCACCCCTACGCTCGGTGTTTACAGTCTGCCATTCTCTCCGCTCTATCTCTGCCTGTGTTCCATCCCCCTGGTCTCTCTCTCTGTGTGTCTCCATTTGATCCCGCTCTGGTCCTCTTGCTCCTTTTGCCCTGGCCTCTGTCAGTGTGGCAGGGCCCAACCTCTGCTGCGTCCTGTGCTGTCTCCCCTCTCGGTCATCCCCCTCCTCCTCCCTACCCCCCACCCCTCCTCCCTGCCTGGGCCCCCCCTCCTCTCCCTGCTTTCCTAGGCATCCTTCTCCTCTCCCTGGTCCTCCTCCCCTCCCTCCTCTCATGTCTGCTCCCCCCTCCTCGGTCCTCCTTCTCCCCTCCTCCTCCTCCCTGCCCCCTCTGCCCCTCTCCCCTCCTCCCTGCCCACCCTCCTCCCTGCCGCCCTCAGACTACCAATCCCTGCGGATCGGAGGCCTCATCATCGCCGGGATCCTCTTCGTGCTGGGCATCCTCATCGTGCTCAGTGAGTGTCCCCCCCCCACCCCCCCCTGCCCCCCTCCCCGGCCCCGCCCCGCCCGGCCAGGGAGCGAGAGCGCCCCCCGGCGGCCGGAGGAATCTCAGCCTTTCTCCCCCCTCCTTCCCCACCCCCAGGCAAGAGATGCCGGTGCAAATTCAACCAGCAGCAGAGGTGAGAGGCGCTCCTCGGCCCCCGGAGGGCGCGGGGGCGAGGCGGGAGGTCCACCCGACCCGCGGCCAGTCCCCCGGCAGCGAATCTGTATTAATTAAGCACCTACTGTGTGCCGAGCCAGGCCCTGGGACCGAGCCATGGAAACGCCTCCCGCCTTCCTGGCCCAGCTCCCAGCCCGGCGGGGGCGGCGGCGGCCGTGGGTTCCGACGGCCCCACAGACAGAAAATCTCACAGCGCGATAACACAAAGTGCCGGAGAGAGAGGGCCGCGGTGAAATGAGATCACCTCGCGAGGCGGCCCAGTTTAGCTGGCAGCCCTGCGCCTGGCGCTTTGATTCCTCTTTAAATAACATTTCAAAGCACAGCAGGGGATGGCCAAGCGGTTGTGCGTGGTGTTATAAGTAACGACTGGTACTTACTGGGTGCTTACTCCTCGCATCGCCTCTGTGAGATAGGCGCTGCTATGAACCCCATTTTTACAGTTGAGGAAACTGAGGCACGGGGAGGTAAAGCCACTTCGCCCAAGAACACTCAGCTGGAAAGATGGGGGTGGGGGGTTTCTGGGTTTCCAGACCAGGCCATCTCGTGGCTGTCAGCCGGGTCCCTTTGACCCTCTTTGACCCTGCACCGACTTCAAGTCCCTTCCCCCACCTTCCGGGAGGCACTCCCTGTTCACCTCCTGGGACGCCCAAACGGCCCCTGGGCGCCCCTCGTTTCCGCCCGCTCCTCCTGCACCGGCCTGGGAGATGAGGCCTGCACCGGGCGGGGGTCCCGGAAGGGCCGCCTCTCCCCTTCCCACCCCCAACCCCCCTGCCTCTGCCCTCCCAGGACCGGGGAACCTGATGAAGAGGAGGGAACTTTCCGCAGCTCCATCCGCCGTGAGTCTGGGGAGACCGTGGGCGTTTGGGGGGGGCAGGGCAGGCTCTAAGAACCCCTTTCCTGGCCCTCCCTGGGCGCCGAGAGGGCCGGGCCTGGTCTGGGAGTTGCCCCGCCCCGCCCCTCCTCCGCCGGAGCGAGGATGTCCCTTCTGACACCCGAACCCTCTGTGTCCCCCTCAGGTCTGTCCAGCCGCAGGCGGTAGAAACACCTGGCGCGATGGCACCCGGCCAGGTCCTGCAGCTCCGACGGGGCCGGGGAGGGGCGGGGATGGGGGAGGGGCCGAGTGCCCGGGGGGAGGAGGAGGAGGAGGAGGAGGAGGAGGAGGGCTGGGGGTCCCTCCTCACCTGTCACCCTTTTCACCCCGCAGGATTCCCTTGGCACCTGGCGCCTCCCGCCCACCGCCTGCGCGCCCACCGCCACCCCCAGCGCCCCCGGCCCCGGCTCTGCGCCCCCAGACCCCGCGCGCCGCCCCGACTTCCAATAAAACGTGCTTTTCTCCCTTGACCGCGCGCGGTGGGTCTGTCGCCCCTCTGCGGGAAAGCCGGGGCGCCCCTGGGCCCCGGCAGGGGGCGCCCCCACCCTTGGGGAAGGGGCGGGGACGACGGCGGTGGGCGGGGGCGGGGGCGGGGGTGGCCTGCGCGGGGGCGGGCTCCCCGAGCCCCCATTGGCTACCGGCCCCCCCAGCGCCAGGGCTCCCCCCGTCTCCCCCCACATCACTCAGTCCTGCCTCCAGCTGCTGCAGCGCGCCCTCGCCGGCTCGGCACCGCGCCCCCCGCTCCGCCCGGCATGGCGACCCCGACCGAGACCCCCACGGCGGGTGAGCGTCGCCTGGGGAGGGGGCGCGGGGGGGGGGCTCCGCCACCTGGCGCTTAGGAGAGAGGGTGTGGGCGATGCCAGGGTGGGTACGGGAGGGGCGCGGGGAGGGGACGCCGCTGCTCCTGCGGGCGGAAGCCTCCCGCAGTGCACCCCCCGGCGTCCCTCCGGGGGCTCGGGGACACCCCCTCCCCGTGCGGGACCCGCGGTTAGAGAGGGGCAGTCCCGGGAGGAAGGATGCGCGGACAGGTCGCTATGGCAACCGGGTGGCTGGTCCAGCATAGCGATGGTAGCGGACCGCAGGAGATGGGCTTCGAGGGTGGGAGCGGGTGGCTCTGCGGCCGGAGAGGTTCTCGGAGGTATCGGGGTCCCTGGGGCGGGCGGGGGGAGGGGGTCCATATCCCTTTTCTTTCCAGCGCTGTCTCCTGTGGTGGATGTTTCCCGAAACCCCCTGACAGGCAGGTTCGGAGGGAAGGAGGGAGAGCCGGAGGGGGCTGGGGGGAGAGATTGAGATTGAGAGCGCAGGAGAGGGACAGAGACCGGGAGAGACAGGCGACCCGAGTCAGAGACCCAGAAAAACAGACTCCGATTCAGAGCGAGTGGTGGCGAGAGCAGGAGACGGAGATGCCTAGAGAGGAAATCAGAGACAGAGAGAGACTGAGAGACAGAGGGATTGACACAACTACGGAGAGGGATGCGGAGAGAGAGATGGGGAGGAAGAGAGGGACAGAAAGGGGGGGGCAGCATGAGGTGGGGCCCGAACCACTGCAGTGGACCTCCACGGTGGGAATAGGGTGGCGGGACCCTCCTTCCCAGCCCACCTGCAGGGGTGTTTTCCAGTCCTGGGGAGCACTGAGTGTGCAGGTAGATCTCCCTCCCATGGGCACCCAGCTGCACACAGGTTTATATTTCACACTCATTAGCCCGGTTATGCACCCACTTAATCCCTGGCTCCCACCCTTGTCCCCTGACAGCCCCCTTGGCTGAGCCTGCTTCTGCAGCAGGACGGGGATAGAATGCTTTAATTGGGGGAGGGGTGTGCAGGCATGGCATGACAAGTGTTTCCAGCACTGGGGCCAGGGCCAGGGCAATAGGGGTGGTGAGGGCCCCCGGCAGTGCAGGGAACCCCAATCCCACTCCTCTCTCTCCTTCCCTTCCCCCTTTCCCAGCAGCCAGCCGGGGGCTGCTGCACTGAGCCATATCTGCAGAATCGGAGCAGGGCGGGGTGGGGGGGCTGCAGAGGCTGGAAGCCACCCTGGGGAGAGGGGGCAGGGCTGAGGCAGCAGGCCTGGCGGGAACCCAGGGCTTCTTTTCGCAGAGATGGTGGTTAGCAAGGATCGATGGCAGCAGACGACAGAGGCGGGAGGGCAGGCTCCTCATCCTCCCCTCCCTTGCCCCCCCTTCTCCAAGTCACAGCATGAGAGGGGACCGCAGGTCTTGGGAAATCCCGGGGGAGGGAAAGCATGTTGTGCATGACAAGCTGCTTAAGGAAACTAATTAATAAATTGTTGGGGAGCGAGGGGGAAGGAGGTGAGGCTGTCTCCACTCCTGCAGAGAACAGGAGGGAGAATTGGGGGGGCAACAGAAAGGGGTCGGTGTATTAGCACAACTACGCCTGGGTCCCGCCCCTGAGATGGACCCTCAGCTTGGCCAGAAGCCAGTCCTGCAGGGACAACAACTGGAGGTGCAGAAGGAACAGAGGGGGTTCAGATTGGGCACCGAGTTAGAAATCCAAGCCTCGCGCAGGACCCCACCCAGCCCGGGGGGCCTGGACCCATCACCTCTCTTCACCTCTCGAGATGCCCCGGTTGCCACAGCAACCGCCTCCTTCCTGATCTCTCCTTGGCCACCGGCCAGGAGTAGTGCACATTCCTATTCCTGCCTCCTGGCTCCACCCTTAGCCCAGCCTCGCCCTGAGGACCCAGATTGCTGGGGCAGCAGGGACCAGAGGAGGATCTTGTGCGTTAAACACTGAGCACCCAGGGAGGGACCCAAGAGGATTCTGGGACAGGAGCTCACCCAGTGGGTTCCCGATAACTTTGGGGGAGGGAGGGTGTGCGGAGAACCAAGAGACAAAAGTGAGATGACCCAACTGCTCCACGTTTGGTGCAGCAGCCTCTTGCAGCCTAGGAGGACCTCGCATTCATTCATTCATTCATTCATTCCAGGAAACTGACAGCCTATTATAGATAGAATGAACAGCAGAGATGAGTCAAACAAGTTTATCCACTGCCTCGAGGGGGAGCTAAGACAGAACACAAGTAACTCTAAAAACAATATTTCCCCACCTCGACACTTTTGAGTACCCCCTTGATGATTTTTTGCCCTATTCAAATGTTCCCCACGCTGCCAGTTAATATTTTTCCGTCAAAGGATTAGCTTTTTAAGAACTTAATTAGCTTTATTTTGTAACCCCCCCGGTCCACAAATGGAAAATGACTCTTCTTATGCCTTAAGTTGAAGGCAGGCATGAAAACAGTCTTAAGCAAGTGACTCTGCTTTTCTGGGTCCAGTGCCCACCTTTTATGAAATGGGGGTGGAGATAGCACCTACATCAGAGAGTTGCTATGGCGATGAAATGTGCTGACATCTGTAAAGTGCTGTCTGGAACGGGGACAGTGCGACCCACTGCTGGTTAGATAAATGCATAAAGGAGAAAACCAAATAATGTGACAGGCTCACACATTGTGTGAACCAGTGCTGTTCAAGGCCTTGCTTCGGGGGCCACCTCTATCAGTCAGTATAGGCTAGAGTGTGCTGCGGTAACAAAAGGTACCCAAAGTCCCAGTGGCATAGGACAACCAGGGTTCACTTCTCGCTTACCCTACATGTCCATCACAGGTTGACTGGTCACCAAAGAAAACTAGGGCAGCCACCATCTTGAACAGGCAGGTCTCCAGACCAGAGGCAAAAGAGAGCTCTTGCATGGAGCACTTAGATGCTCCAGCCTGGAGATGACAATGACACTTTCTCTCACAATTCTTTGGCCAGAATTAGTCACGTGATCCCACCTAACCGCAAGGAAGCCATCCTTCCCTGAGTCTGGAAGGAGGGATAAGAACATGAAGGACAACACTTGGCATTACCCTGGTCCCCCCACGACCGCCCCTGAGTGGCAGACACTGCAGAATTCTGCTCTAGACAAGGCCAAGTGTAATAAGAACTGTTAGAGAGGCCGGGCGCGCTGGCTCACGCCTGTAATCCTAGCTCTCTGGGAGGCCGAGGTGGGAGGATCGTTTGAGCTCAGGAGTTTGAGACCAGCCTGAGCAAGAGCGAGACCCCATCTCTACTATAAATAGAAAGAAATTAATTGGCCAACTAAAAATATATATAAAAAATAATTAGCTGGGCATGGTGGCACATGCCTGTAGTCCCAGCTACTTGGGAGGCTGAGGCAGGAGGATCGCTTGATCCCAGGGGTTCATGAGGATGGACTTCTTGAATGGGAATGATATTCTGAGCTCTCCTGAAGGGAAATACACTTGAGGGCAGGGAGGTGGGAGATGGAGAAAAGAGAATTCACAGACACATGCATATTTTATCCACTCACAAATTAAAAATTAAAAATATAGTGATATAAGATCTGAGTCAGCATGACTCCCCTGTCCTGGATTTGGTGGCAGTGGCTACTGCTCTCAGATGACTGGGAAGTTTTAGGGAATAATCAGGGGAAGCTGTTACGTTCCGTGGTCCACCAGTGGGAATGGGGTCTGTTAACCCCTTGGCATCGTGTGCAAATAGGAATGTGTATGTGTTTTTCAGGGAATGAGTCCTTAGTATCAGACCTCCACAGGGGTCTAGGACCAGGACTGCCATGCGCGGTTGGTTAGGTTGTGCACTGCCCATGGGACGGTACTGACTGACGGAGTGTGTAGGGGTTGGAATCCAGCCCCTGCTCCACTCTCCAGGCCTTGTGTCCTGCCACGAGGCTACATCATCCAGGGCAAGGGGTCTCTTTACCTGATTTCCACAAAGGAACTATCAGGCCACTGGCCCCATTTGGATCTTGAAAAAATGCTAAGAAACCCAGTGTTGAATGTTCTCTCTCTCTCTCTCTGCCTCCCTTCCCGAAGCTCCTGAGGAACCTGACCCATTTTACTATGGTGAGTGTTGGATTTGGGGATGGGGCTAGATGGAGGGGTGACTACAGATCCCCACGGGTCACCACTGACGTGGATTCAGCTATGGCCACATGGTATGTGGCTTCAGCCACTGGCCATGTGGCCATGTGGGGTACAGTTCACATCAGCTGTGTTCATGGAGGGCAGAACCAGGTTGGCGATGGGGTGGTGTCCCACTCTCTCTGAGTCCCCTCCAGGCCTCACCAGGACTCTGGTGGAGTCATCAGAGAAGCAGACAAGGGACAGCCTTAAAAGCAATGACTGGGAGGCCAGGCTGCCTGGGTTTGAATCCTGCCTCATCCACCGTCTAGCTGTGTGGCCTTGGGCAAATGACTTGACCTCTCTGGGCCCTTCTGTAAACAAGGGACCGTAATAGCTCCCACTTGTGAGGACTGTGGGAAAGATTGACCTGGATGATGCCATTAAATCGTCCCCATGCACTGGCGCTCGAAGAAGTGTCCCCAGGTCTGGTGGGTCTGGCCCCCGTTTCCCCTCTAAACACCCTCCTGTCGCCCCCAGCCCAGCCCTTTGCTCGTTGATCCTGTTCCGCCTGCACGTCAGTTTCTTTCCCATCCTGGGGCGTTTGCACTCGCTGTCACTTCTGCCAGGAATACTCCTCCCCTGGCTCTCCCCACAGGTCTGACATTGACTCCCTGCTCCGAGGGGTGCTCCTTGATGCCCCGGCAAGAGGAGCCACACACAGCCACCTGTGGTCACATGACTTTGTTTCTTGGATTTTTCATTTGTTTGTTTAGTGCGTTGTCACCAAACGAAAGTCACCTCTTTGAGGGCAGAGCCCTGGGCCACGAGGGTACAGCGCGGGTGCTCTGTAAACTCATAGCTCAACAAACAGTTACTGAGCACCTGCGAAGCTCCTGGCACTTGGGGACGCGGCAGTGAGCAGGACAGACACGAACTCCTGCCCTGTGTGGCCTTACACTCAAGGGGAAAGAGACAGATACTCAGGAAAATAAATATGAATATGATATAGTAGATAAGAATCTTATTAGGCAAGAATATGAGATACGATTAATTCTTTTTTTTTCTGTTTTTGAGAAAGAGTCTTGTTCTGTTGCCCAGGCTAGAGTGCCGTGGCGTCAGCCTAGCTCACAGCAACCTCAAACTCCTGGGCTCAAGCGATCCTCCTGCCTCAGCCTCCCAAGTAGCTGGGACTACAGGCACGCGCCACCATGTCCGGCTAATTTTTTTCTATGTATTTTTAGTTGGCCAATTAATTTTCTTTCTATTTTTAGTAGAGACGGGGGTCTTGCTCTTGCTCAGGCTGGTTTCGAACTCCTGACCTTGAGCGATCCACCCTCCTCGGCCTCCAAGAGAGCTAGGATTACAGGCCTGAGCCACTGTGCCGGGCCATAGATACGATTAATTCTTGTGAAGGAAAATAAAGGAGGGAATGAGATTAGAAAGGGTGTGGAGAGGATGGAAAATTCTACATAGGACAGCCAAAGAAGGTTCCACTCACATTTGAATAAAGCCCAGATGTTGGCGAGGGAAGGAGCCATGTGGGTATTTGGGGGAAGAGCTTTCAGGCAGAGGGAACAGCAAGTGCAAAGGCCCTGAGGTAGGACCGAGGCTGATGTGCTTCTGGAACAACAGGGAGGCTGGTATGGCTGGAGTGGATGACTGACGAGGAGCGTGGAGTGGGATGAGGTTTGAGGAGGAAGAGAGACTAGATTACACAGGGACTCGAGGGCCACGGAGAGGACGTTTTGGTTTCCATGTGGAGTGCAGGGGGACCCAGGGGAGGGCTCTGAGCTGGGGAGTCCTTGTGCCTGTGGGGTTGGGGGCTGGGGCAGGGCAGCAAGACCACAGAGAGGGCTGCTGCCATAGCCCAGATGGGTGACAGTGGTGGCAGGACCAGGACCAGGGAGAAGGCAGTAGAGGGAGATTATTCTATACGTAGCTGGGGGCGGAAAATCCAGCCGGAGAGGGCAGGGGAGGAGGGGAGAGGTTGGAGAGCTCAGGGGGACCTGATGGTGCCCAAGCCCATGTTCTCCCCCCTCACGGTCCCCCCGGCCTACAGCGCCCCTGGACTCTGGGCCCTGGGCTGGGCAGGCTGGAGTCAGGACCGGGGCTGAGGTGCTGGCCTGGCCTTGACCGCCCTGTCGTCTCCCCCAGACTACAACACGGTGCAGACTGTGGGCATGACTCTGGCTACCATATTGTTCCTGCTTGGCATCCTCATCATCATCAGTGAGTGTGACCCTTGCCTGGGCGTCCCTGGGTGCCTTCCACCCCCCTGCTGGCTTTCCTCCTTGTGTCCTTTGTCCCGCCTCCTTGCGTTCTTTGTCCCGTCTCCTTGCGTTGTCTCTCTCTCTCCCAACAGGCAAGAAGGTCAAGTGCAGGAAGGCGGACTCCAGGTCTGAGAGGTCTGACAACCGCAGGAGAGGGGGGACAGGGTGGGGACGGCCTGGGCCTGGGGTGCTCCCCTCCCCCGCGCCCCCAGAAGGGCCCGCTGGGCCTGTGGCATGTTCCGCGTGAAGCCTGTGCCTGTCGAACCTCTTTCTGCCTCTCTTCTCCTCTTTGCCTCCACAGCCCAACCTGCAAGTCCTGTAAGTCGGAGCTCCCCTCCTCAGGTGAGGGGGAGGAAGTGTGTGGTTCAGGGAGGGTGGTGGGTGGCAGCAGGAAGGAGAATGGGGCCACCAACAGAGGGTCATGGGACAACTCCGTAGCAGGGTCAGGAAGTTTGGCAGAGGAATGGCACTAACCCGTGGGGAGGCCCGAGTGGGATGTCCTAAAGAGCCCCCAAAGAGTCCCGGACGCCGACCCGTAGGCCTGTAAAAGCGAGGACAGCCTAATGTCCCAGGGGACAAAGCCGAAAGCGTGTGACGACAGGGGCCCACCGGGGAGAAGGACTCTGCCAGGCAGGGTGGAGAGAGCTTTCCAGACGCGATGGTTCAGCCGGGCAGGGCTAGGATGAAAGGACTGGGAAAGGAGGGAGGGACGGAGGGAAGGCAGGATGGCTCCTGAACGGTGACATCAAAATAACAGAAAGGGAGAGGTACAGAATCCAGATTTTAAAATTCATGTTGGAGAAGAGAACATATGGGATGCAGGGAGCACAGGGCTGGAGGAGAGCTGGGGCGCACAGGAGAGGACGGAGGAGTGGGGGGAGGACGGAGGAAGGGGGAGCACAGGAAGGGATGAGGGGGAGGGCGGAGGCGGGGTGAGCGGGCGCAGGTGGCTGGAAGGTGTGGGGGAAGGCGAGAGGGATGTAGGATGCAGGGGTGCGTGAGCCTGTAGATGAAAGATTGTGACTCCTTGAGGGTGTTGATTTTAATTATGTAAAAATATCTTGACCTGTTTTTAGTGGCATTGCATCCTTTCCAGGGAGTTTCACAAAATCAGAGATGGGAATCTCTCCGCCTCTGATAAAGTTCTTATAACCAAAAGGAAGGCGGGGCGGGGGACGTCTTGGGTCACTCGATAGTTGCGGGAATTCGGTGTGGGATTTCCTTTCTTTCGTTTTCCCTTCTTGGAATGAGATTGAAAAACGCGAGGGGACCCCGGCCGTCCCGGTGGGAGGACGGCCCCGAGTGGGTGGGACGTGGGGGGTTCTCGTTGTGTGCGAGTGTGCAGGGGACAGCGTACGGGACAGGAGTGAGGGTGTAGCAGGAGATTGGGGGTGGGGAAGGGGGGCGGGGACACCCCGGAAAAGCCCAGGTCGGGCCTGGGGTCGCCGGCCGCATCACAGGTGTGTTCCTCCCCATGACACAGTGTGTGGGGCGGGTGTCCCCACCGGGGCCGGACGCCAGGGTGCGGGAGGCCAGGCAGCCGCCCAGCGCTAGCTCGAGGCGACGCTCCGGGTGTCGGGCGCCCCCGCGGGGACTGGGCGCGGGGCGCCGCGGGCTGCGGGCACTGCGCCCCCTCCGGGCGCCCACGCTCCCCGCTCTGTCCCCAGCCCCTGGCGGCGGCGGCGTGTAAGAGCAGCCCCGGAACCTCCACTGCTGTCCCTGCCTGGGCGCGGGAGCCTGAGGACCGGGTGGAGGCGGCGGGGGCCCCAGCCATGCGCCGGGGAGCGCCCCCCGAATGAGCCGCCCCGCCCACCCCAAGGCTGGAGCCGCTGCACCCCGCTGTCCCTCCCCGGACCTTGGCAATGACGACCCCCCAAAGAGCCCGTCGGTATCCCGGACCCGGGGACCCAGGCCTCCAGCTCCTGGGGTGCAGGAGTCCCTGGCGAGCCCCCCGAGAACCCCGGCGTACTGTCCCCCTGCACCTCCTTGTCTCCGCTCCGAGGATCCGTCCCCCTGCCCCCTCGGTGTCCGCGTCTTGAGCTTAATAAATGTGCATTTGGTTTCGCCCCTGTTCTGTCCGTGTGTTCTCATCTGTGGGGGCGCGGCGGGCGGGGGGGGGCGGCGCTGAACCTGGGGAGGCTCCCTGCGCGCCGGGTGCGCCCCTCTCTGCTCCCCGCGCCCCAGTCGCCTCCTCTCCCTCACCCTCGCTGTCCCTTCCGCTCCCTCCGCACCTCCGGGCCTGCCCCGTCCCTTCCCCCAGCGACCCCGGCGCGGACCCCTCCCCGCAGGAGCCCCACCCGCCCAGGACCGGCCCGCGGGGGTCCCCATCCCCGCCCCCGCCAGGCCGGCCGGTGGGGCCCCGCCTGGCCCTCCCCCCTGCCCCCGCGCCCTCCGCGTCTCCCCCTCCTGCCCCCACCCCGGCTCCGAGGCCAGGAAACCCAAGAGGAAATGACTGAGCCGGCTCGGTCCCCGCCCGCCCGCGCGCCCCTGGCCACACCCTCCGCCTGGACTCAGCCACCGCCGCCGCTCTCTCCCCACGCGGCCGCCGGTTCGGGACCCCAAGGTCGACGTGAGTCCCTCCTCCGCCCACCTCCGTCCGCCTCCCCTCCGCCCGCGCCGGGCTCAGGTGGGTGGGGGACCGGCCTGCTCCGTGCCTCTGCGCCCCCCGTTCATGCCACTCCCCCATCTCCTCTTCTGCACCGCGGCGGGCCGCACTGCCTCGCTCCCTGCTGCCTCAGTCTCCCCAGATCCCCTCCATCCCTCTCCGACCAGTGCGTCTCCGATCTGCCCCGCATCCGGCATCCTGTTCTGCGTCCCTGCAGGCGGCCCTCGGCACCAACTCACTTTTTCCTCTGAGATCAGGAGTGCATTACTCACTCTTCCTCTTTCCCGCCTCGCCTCCGACTCCGGGCTGCGGCCCCGGGGGAGGGCAGGAGTCTCCCGGTCGCCTCCCCTGCCCAGACCCCTCGGCCCTGCGCTGTCAGACAGAGGGGTGAGCGCCGGCGGGGGAGCAGGGCCGCGCTTTTCCGCTTCAGGACTGTCCCCTGCCTTGCTGCTGCTGGGAGGCCTGTGGGTCTGATGCTTCTTGTGTTCTTGGGGGACCTGCGGGGGAAAGAAGTGGGGTGGCTTGGGGCCCCCACCTCTGAGCCCCTCCCCCTGCCCCAGAAGCCAGCTGCCACCTCCCATGCGGCTCAGGGTAGGGGAAGGGGCCGCAGGGTCCCTGAGGCTGCCCCCAGCCTGTCCCCTGACATCATGGCTGACCCCAGCATCTGCTCTCCCCATAGATGTCGCCCTCTGGTCGCCTGTGTCTCCTCACCGTCATTGGCCTGATTCTCCCCAGCAGAGGTAAGACCCAGCCCCTGTCCCCACCCCGCCCAGAGAGGCCCAGGCTGCCTGCTGATGGGTGGGCCTCTGTCCTGCCCCACTACTGAGCTGGCACCAGGAAGTGGGGAGACCTAGGGGAGGAGGGCTACACCCTCCTTGGACTCTCAGAACTGGGTGGCCACTTCCAGCGAGTCTGGCCGGAGCCTGTCCTGCTGAGCAGCCTCCATTTCACCTCCAAGAAGAGCGCAGAGTTTGGTTTGGCTGGGAGGCTGGTGTCGGTTTCCCACTCGGCAGCCAGGAAACTGGGCTCCCAGCAAAGCCCGGGCCTGGGTCCCCAGCTGTGAGGCCAAGGGTCCGAGCTGGGGCCCTTCCAGAGAGTCAGAGACATCTCAGCCCTGCTTGGGAAGTGCTTCCCAAAGGTGGGGACCAGGGGGGCATTTGTGGATGGCTTTACATGGCAGGCGCTGCGTGTGTTAGCTCGTTTAGGCTTTAGCTATACTCAGTTATGCATGTCGTGCCCATTTTATGGATGAGGGAACTGAGGCTCAGCGAGGGAAAGTGCCCTGTGCTAGGGCCTGGTGAGCCTGTCCCCAGAACCCAGAGCACACACTCCACTGGAGGTGACCACGATTGTCTTAGACAAAATGGCTTTCATGTCTTCTTTCAGTCATTCGACAGATACTTGTCGAGCACCTGCCATGTGCCAGATCTACGCCCTAGGGACACAGCAGTGGCTAAAACAAGAGGTCACATTCTGGCAGGGAAAGATGACGAGTCATAAGGGATGTAGCAGTGTAGACAGTGTGCTGGAAGGTGCTACGTGCTGCGGAGAAAAGTAGAGGAGGGTGATGAGGATTGTCTGCACAGGGTGGTCAGGAGGGCCTCACTGAGGAGGCGCCATTTGGCAAACATGCAAAGGACAGGAGGAATGAGCCTCGCAGGTGTCTGGGGGACAGTGCTACCTGGGGAGTTGGAAGAACAGCAGGTGTGTGGGGGGAGTGCGGGATGGCTGGGTTGTGGGGAGAAAGAGGGGGAAGAGGAGAGGTCTGAGGAGTGAGGAAGGGCCAGATGCAGGCAGGGGGACTTAGGGGCCGGGTGAGGACTTTGCTGTTACCTGGAGCGAGGTGCCGCCCGGGCAGGGCTCTGAGCCGGGAGAGCTCTGACCTGACCCAGGTGTCCCCAGACTCCCTCTGGCTGCAGGTGGGGGACCAGACTGAAGGGGCAGGGACAGAGCAGGGGACCAGGGAGGAGGGTGCTGGGATGTCTGGGTGGGAGGGGATGGAGGCCGGGCCAGGCTGGGGCTGCGGATGCGTCCAGCAGTGGGGGAGCCCCTGCCCCTCTCCATCTCATCTCGCCCTACCCAGCCCCATGAAGTAGATTCAATTATTGTCACCGCTTTGCAGACCAGGCAGCCGAGGCTCAGAGAGCGGGGACTTCATTCGCTCCAGGTCACACATCCAGAAAGTTTTGGGGAACAGAATTTGAACCCAGGGCCCTGGCTGACCCTGGCACCTGGGCTAACAAGACGAGACTGTCTCTCTCATTCTGCAAGGGTGGGCGGGGAGGGGGCTGGAGGAAGGTTCTCGGGCATTAGCTAGCTTAAAATACTTCCAGCGCCATGGATTGACTGATACGGCCAAAGCTGAATGGTGCCGCCAGCAGGGCGGGGCTCCGGAGTTCCCAGAGGTGCCCCCAAGGCTTCAGCAAGGAGGGCAGGGTGGGAGTGCTGGTGAGAGAAGGGGGGACCAGGGGGGCTGCCCTTGCACCGACGTCTCATCCGTCATTCCCCAGGACAGACTTTGCCGGAGGCCACGCCCATCCCTCCAGCGGACCCAACTCCTGGGGACTTGCATGTCCTGGCATCAACCCCAGGTGAGGCAAGAGGGACAATTCCGTTATTGCAAAGAACAGCAACAGAAATCCCCCTCCTTGGACCAAACCCAGATAAGGGGATTTATGGATTTGTGTAAATAGCAATTTCAGGGTGAGACCCGGCTCAAACCAGGTGTTCAGATGATGCCATCAGGAAGCAATCTCCATGCCTTGGTTCTGTTGTCTCTGTGTTGGCTTCATTTTCAGGCAGGTTCCCCTCTCCTGGGGCCAAGGTGGCCCCTAGAAGCCTGGAGCTTTCATCCTGCCTGCTAAGAATCCAAGCAAGGGAACCAGCCCTTCCCCAATCCAGCACATTTCCCAGAACCGAGTGTCTCTGGCCAGGCTCAGGTCACACAGCCACCTGTGAGCTGATCGTTGTGGCCACAGGCGCAGAGAGCTGATGGCCAGGCCTGGGTCCCATGTTCCGCCTCCAGCAGGGCTGGTGCCAGCCTGGCTGGGTAAAGTAGACCGAGAATCGAGAATCGGGGAAGGATCTCTCCCCAGGGGAAGTTCCAGGGGCTCTTATCAGAGCACGTGCGTGCTGGTTTGTGGTCAGAGGCATTCGGAAGACTGAGTCGAACACGTTTCTTTAGACAAGACATCTCAGAGTCTCCAGAAAGCTAATCTGCAGCCAGCTTCCCCCAGGAGCTCTGGGATGGCATGTATGGGGGGAGGGGGCTGAGTCAGGGGAGGTAATGGCAGCACATTTGGGCAGTTAGCAAATGGCTGGATTAATTAAGTCAATTTCATTACAACAAAATTGAGTTGCTATGGGAATCCCCCGCATTGAGTCTGCGGACCGTCTCCACTTCTTTCTCTGCTCTTCTCGCCCTGTCTGTGTCCGGACTACAGATACAGAACACCCAGAGCTCCAGCCCACCCCTCCGTCCCCAGCCCGGCCTGCTGATGGTGAGTGGGGCAAGCGGAGGGGCTGGGGGTGGTCCCAGGGCCGACGTACCTACCCCCTTCCGCTGACACTCTGGGTCTTTGCGTACCTATTTCAGTCTCAAGCTTTGAGTTTACTTCGCGTGGGGCAGCAGCCAACTCCATTCAATACTTAAAAAAAAACAACAACAAAAAAACCCTTTTGAAATTGTGAAAATGAACATGCATATAGAAAAATCCAGAACCCATAAATGCACGACATAATGGCTTTCTCTAAATCGAGCCCCCGCGTAACTACCGCCCAGGCCAAAGAATAGAACTTGGCCAACACCCCCCGAAACTCCCTATGTGCCAACTTCCTTCATTTCTTCCTTTCATCTCTGTATCTCTTTTTCCTTTTTTGAATTTTCAAACAAGTTTTGAACTTTTTCTTGGAGTATGACATCATTCAAATGCACTCCCCAATTTTTGCAATTGATGTTTAGAGACATAGTAGTATATAAACACATTCTCTGTAGAAAGAATAAAAATACCGTAGGTGAAACCAAATCCCGTTAACCTGCCCGTCCTTCTTCCTTCTGTCTGACAAGAGAGGTCCCCACTGTTAGCACTGGGGTCGCTGCCCAGGGACACTGCATCACATGACTGTCACCTGGAGAAACGTACTATGACCGTGTGGTGCATTTGTGAGCTCAAGGAAACCATGAGTGCTCTGCAACTTGCCTTGTTTGTTTGTTTTTTTTTTTTCATGCAACAGTATCTTTGGCAGGTCCTCTCGCATCACTATATAAAGACTCCTCTCATTTTCTCTGCTGCCCAGCGTTCTGCAGGGTGGCTGGGCTGCGGTTACTGTCACACACCTCTGGAGCACGTTGACTGCTTCCAGTTTCTTCCGTCCACACACAGCGCCACGATGAGCAAATGTGCCCCTTCCTCCCTGAGCAAACACTTAGACTAGTATGTACTTCCTGTGTGCGGGTCATGGTTCTAAATATTTCACTTGTGTTAACTCAATCCTCACACAAACTCTTGAGGTTGTATTATCCCCATTTTACAGATAAGGAAACAGGCTCAGAGTAGCTCACAGCAAGTCAGGGACACAGATGGGATTGAAGTCCAGGAATAAAGTTCCAGAGACTGTGCTTTTATGCAAAACGCTACTGGGCAAAGGCTGGGCGAGGTGCCTCGTGCCTGTAATCCTAGCACTCTGGGAGGCTGAGGCTGGAGGATTGCGTGAGGTCAGGAGTTCGAGACCAGCCTGAGCAAGAGCGAGACCCCCGTCTCTACTAAAAATAGAAAAATTAGCCAGGCGTCGTGGCGCATGCCTGTAGTCCCAGCTGTCTGGGAGGCTGAGGCAGGAGGATCCCTTGAGCCCAGGAGTTTGAGGTTGCAGTTAGCTATGATGACACCATTGCACTCTACCCTGGGTGACAGAGTGAGAATCTGTCTCAAAAAACAAAAACAAAGAAACAAACAAACAAAAAAACTCACTATGGGGCAAAGGACATGCGCATTTCAATTTGTTTTGGAAGTTGCCCTCCCACCAGCAGTACATGGGAGAGCCCCTTTCCCACTGCAGTGACCTGCAGTGACACCTGGTATACCATCGTCTTTGGGTTTTGCCAGCCTGTCGGAGGGAGAGTGTCCCTTGCTGTGCAACGGGTCTGCATGTCCCTAATTCAGTCTTTCCTCACCCTCCCCTCCTTGCTTTTCTGGCCCGAGTAGAAACAACACAGAACCGGATTGAGACGCCTCCCCAGACCCAGCAGCCGACGGGAGTGGATAGATGGCCGGTGACACACCCAGCGACACACAGCAGCACCAAGGAAGGTAGTGCCTGGGCCTGAGAGCAGCAGCCTACAATCTTTGTTTAATTCTCTATCTAGGTCGCCATTTCCCCGAGTACACTTCTCCGAGCACCTGTCTGGGGAATTGTTAATACAGTTTCAAAAAAAAATTTTTTTTTTTTTTTTGGTTTGTGATTAACCATGTTTGGTTGTGGATAACCATGTTTCCTTACAGCAGGACTTCTCAGAGTCTTGATTAAGCTAATTTACAGCAAACGTCCCCAGGGGGCGCAGCCAATATGCAGAGTTTCCCAAACTGATAGACTTGGGAACCCTCTTTTGTCCTGTTCCCTCCAGGGGGCTGGTGCCATAAAATTTGGCTCTGGATGTTTCCTTTGTGCATGTCTTAATGACAGAGCAGGAACTCTTAAATTGCGAGATACAGAAAATACAATTTAAGAACATTTATTGGCTATGTAAGTTCTGTAAAGTCCAGAGGTAGCCAATTTCAGGCACGGCAGGAGGGCCAGGGTCCTGGAAGTCCCCCTGCCTGGCTATGCTAGGTGTTGTTGCCCTTTAGTTCCTTTATCTCCTGGATTACAGGTTGGGTGGTCCAGGAGATTGTCGGAAGGGGGTGAGGGGTCCCTCAGGGGTTAGGGTAGCTGTAACCAGATGGTTCGGACTTAAGTTTGGTATTTTGGTATCCGCCATTATGTGTCGCCTCCAGGGTGGAGTCGGGGGGGGGGGTGACCCCTGACCCTGCACACTGGCTGTGTAGATGTGGGGGAGGGGTTTCTCCCAGACACAGACTCTCAGTGATGTCCCTGTTTCTGCCTCCGTCATCTTCCAGCCACTCTCTCTGCCCATCCCACCAAAGGCACGACGATGCTCACCAAGAGGACACCCCCGGGTGCAGATGTCAGGACAGAGCCCCGGACCCCCAAGCCACACGGTCAGTAACTCCCTTCCCGGACTGGAAGTAGGCTGTGTTTTCTATTCACTGTGTATTTCTAGCACCTAGAATACAGCCCAGCACAGAATGGTCCTGGAAACAGGTATTGAGTGAATAAATGGCTTCAAGCCTGGCGAGGGTGGGCACATAATATGTGTCTGAATAGAGGAATGGATGCATAAATGAGTCCTGCATGCAAACCATCTCAAAACTCAATAACTTCAAGTGATAACCATTTATTCAGCTCTTAGCTCTGCAGTTTGGAAATGTAGGCTGTGCTCAGCTGGGTGGTTCTTCTGGTTTCAGCTGGATTTACTTGTGCATCTGAGATTAGTTATGGGTCAGCAGGGAGCTCTGTTTCGAGGGGCACCTGGATCATTCCCCTAGTAGTCTTATCCTCCACTTCCTGCCCAGTCAACCCTCTATGAATGAATGACGATGATATGCCCACAGGTCATATAGAGATCCCATTTCCATATTCATTTAACAAATATTCATTGAGCACCTCCTGTGTGCCAGGCACTGTCATGGGGCCAGGGATATAGCAATGAACAAGAAAGACAAAAATCTCTGTCCTCATGGAACTGATATTCTATAGGGGAAGAAAGACAACAGATAATAATCATAATAATTATATGTCAGTTGAGTTTAACTTGCCATCAAGCGAAAACAAAGCAGGGTTAGAGAGTGACTGAGGAGTACAGGTTGAGTATCCATTATTCAAAATGCTTGAGACCAGAAGTGTTCCAGATTTGGGATTTTTTTTTTAAATTTTGGAATATTTTCATTATATTTACCAGTTCAGCATTCCTAATCCAAAAATCCAAACTCCAAAATGCTCCAGTGAGCACTCCTTTGGAGTATCATATTGGTGCTCAAAAAGTTTCAGATCTTGGAACATTTTGGATTTTGGATTTTCAGATTAGCGATACACAACCTGGATTTCCTATACAGGACCAGGGAAGGCCCCACTGAGAAGGAAGTGAAGGAAGTAGCCATGTGGATGTCCAGGGAAAGGGTGTTCCAGGCAGCGGGAACAGCCAGTGCAAAGGCCCTGAGGTGAGACGGTATCTGGCACGTTCGACAGCAGAGAGGCCAGTGGGCTGGAGTGCAGCAAGTGAGGGGAGAGTGAAGAGATGAGGTTAGGGAGGCTAATGAAAACCAGACTGTGTGTCACAGTGAGGACTTTGGCTTCTGTTCTAAGGGTACCAAGGGTGAGACCCAGGTGTTCCCTCTCCCTGGCTCTGCCATTCACTTGTTCTCGCCACAAACCTTCACTGAACTCTGACTTGCTCCTTGTCTGTCCCCTCCAGGTTCGGATGAGGACAACCCCTTCTTCTATGGTAAGTTGCCCATGTGGGGAGATGTGGGGAGAGGAAAGGTGAAGGCCTCTCTATGACTATACTCCTACCTTTCTCTCTACAGATGAAAGCACTCTCCGGAAACGGGGGCTCCTGGTGGCGGCCGTGCTGTTCATCACGGGCATTGCCATCCTCACCAGTGAGAATTGGGGGTGGGTGGGAATGGGAGGTTTGCTCTGTGGCTTAGTGTCAGGTCCTCAAAGGCCCCTGGGCAATGTTGTTTTAAATGAGTTATCCATTAGCTATATATCCATACAAACTGCCCCCAAATGGTTTAAAATGATTAACATGTATTTAGCTCTCAAGCATGCACTTTGGAAATGTAGGCTGGGCTCAGCTGGGTGGCTCTTCTGGTCTCAGCTGGATTTGCTCACGCATCTGGGGTCAGCTGTGGATCAGCAGGGAGCTCTGTTCTTGGCTCTTTGCCCCGTGGTCTTACCTAACTAACCTGGGCTTGTTCACATGATGGTGGCAGTGGTCTGAGATAGAGAGAGAGAAAGTGAGAGCAAAAGAGTGCAGGCTCAGAACCGGCCACTGTCACCTCCGACACATTCAATCAGTCGAAGCAAGTCACGGGGCCAGGCTTCATCCAAGCAGTCGGGAAATTGACTTGCTCTTGCTGGTAAGAGAGGCAAAGTCACATTGCAAGGGACATGGACACTGTTGGGGAGGGGGAGAGAACTGGGGGCTGTTCTGGAAGTCAACAAATCACGCCGGGGTCACGACCCCACTGTGACCTGGTGGCCCAAGGGCTGAACAAGGCTGGGCAGGGAGGAGGCAGATGAGCACTGATGCCTTATCTGGGGGAACAGCCCCACCCACTCTGTTGCACAAGGATAGGGGCTTCCTGGAGCTGCTGTGGTAAGCCACTCCTTCAAGAGCTCCACCTTCATGTAAAATCTTCCAGTGCATGGATATTAGCAGCTGTGTTGGCCAGGGTCATGGCAGGTGGCACATGGGCCCACAAAGGGTTAACTGGAGACTGTTGAACAGAGGGACTTTTCCACCACCAGGGTAACAGGGGATGGTGCAGCGCCCCAGGACTGGCCACAGTGGGGAGCTGTTATCAGCCGGGCCTGGGGCGTGGGAGGAGGTCATCACTGTGCCAGGGCCCCGTGAGAGATGGAACCCAACCAGGACGGAGCAGGGCCGAGGGGATCAGATACCCAACCCTCCCTCTCCTCCTGTCCTCCCGTCTCCCGCTAGTGCAGAACTACGGAGCACGGGGCCGGGGCATGTGGCCGGTCAGGTCGGCCCCCCTGGTCCCAACACAAGGCAGGGAAGGGTGGAAAAGGGGGAATGACAAGTAGAGAAACTGAGGTTTCTCAAATGCTGCGGGTGAGATCAAACGCAAGGGCCCCAGCTCATAAGCTCTTAATCTGCATAGTTTGCACCAGGTTTCACTGCTCTCTTCTCCCACGTCTTCATCAGGAAGATGAGCACGGCAGGTGTGTTGTGCCTTAATGGGGCAAAGCAATCGGTATCGCTCCAGCTCATGGCTGCACCTCTCCTTCCCCCGCAGGCGGCAAGTGTAGGCACTTGTCAAAGCTATGCCGGAATCGTCGCAGGTGAGACCGTCAGCAGGAGGGCCCAGCAGCCCGAGACTGAGCCCCCCACCAGCTCACCGTGCCCTCAGATAGCCCCAAGAGCGGTCAGTATGAGAAGCCCAGCCTGAGGGGAAGACACAGATGGATGGAGCCAGAGCTGGGGCCGTCCCCACCCTGCCCCCCCAGGAAGGCTGGCGGGCTCCTGGGCACTGTCCGTCCTCCCTGTTCAGACAAAATTAAAGCACAGTGGCTCTCACCCTGTGGTCTCTGATCATTCCTGATGGCAGAGTGGAAGAAAGGCAGGTCCTGGCCTCGGTGCCCCCACCCCTAGGAGTGGAGCAAGGAGTCACAGACTGAAATTAGAGGCAGGGAACAAAGAGAAGGAAGCCTGGGGCCGGCTGGTGGCCAGGGAAAGAGTCAGGGCCAGATCGTGTCCCCGAGCAGTGTGAGCCCCGGCCTGGTCCCCGAGGGGAGCCTGGTATCCAATGGCAGCTCCGGCAAACACAGGTGGAGGTCCGGCCCCCATGGTCCCCTCTCCTTCAAACTGCAGGTCTCTCCCGCACTGGGAGGGGCCCCACACACGAGTGTGGACGCCCCAGTCTGGACATCCAAGCCCCATGCACACCCGCCAACACACAAATGGCCACCTCTGGGCCATCTCTCGGGTTAGAGACAGACACGCCCATTAAGAAGGCCACATGGGCCCTGGCGTGGGCTCAGAGCAATCTGAGCGAGGAATTGTGGGGTGCAGGGGACCCAGAATACGGTCCGGAAGGGGCGTAGGCTCTGGGGGGCACTTCCTGAAGGCCCGTGGACCCCACGGCCCGTGGGGAGGGAGCTCAGCTGAGCGGCCCCTCCCAGGCACAAGGCCAGTGGCTGTGCCCAGGCACGAGGATGGCGCCAAAGTAAAGAGACAAGATCCCCGTCATGGGGCTTGCATAACAACGTTTCACAAATTTCAGGTCCCGGCCCATTCGTGGGTTACGAAATCAGTTTAGTGGGCCATGAGTAGCATTAAAAAAATGAGAGAAAGAAGAAGTCATAAAATAAAAAAAGAAAGTATCAGCATGTCACAAATAATAAATGCAAGATTTTATATCTATAATACATACAGTATGTTATATACATATATGTATACTGAATACATACTGCAGAGACTAAAAATATTTCTATATTGGCACCCACCACCCACTAATCAGAACAGATGTCTGATAAGGAAGGAGTGTCATCTATTGATATATGTGTATATATTTGTATACATAAGGGATTACATCTATTAAATTGAAACATTTGAAAATGTTACTGTTCAAATATATTTTTTTTTTTTTGAGTCAGAGTCTCACTCTGTTGCCCAGGCTAGAGTGAGTGCCGTGGCGTCAGCCTAGCTCACAGCAACCTCAAACTCCGGGGCTCAAGCGATCCTCCCGCCTCAGCCTCCCGAGTAGCTGGGGCTACAGGCATGCGCCACCACGCCCGGCTAATTTTTTTCTATATATTTTTAGTTGGCCAATTAACTTCTTTCCATTTTTTAAAATATTTTATTATTTTATATTCTTTTTATTTTTCTTTTTTATTTTTCAAGTTATGGAATGGCATAGGCAGAGAATTTTTCTTTCTATTTTTAGTAGAGACGGGGTCTCGCTCTTGCTCAGGCTGGTTTCGAACTCCTGACCTCGAGCAATCCACCCACCTTGGCCTCCCAGAGTGCTAGGATTACAGGCGTGAGCCACCACGCCCCGCCCTGTTTCAATATTTCTGACATATAAAAATAGCAATTTCGGCCAGGCGCGGTGGCTCACGCCTGTAATCCTAGCTCTCTGGGAGGCCGATGCGGGAACATCGCTCGAGGTCAGGAGTTCGAAACCAGCCTGACCAAGAGCAAGACCCCATCCCTAATAAAAATAGAAAGAAATTAATTGGCCTACTAAAAATATATTAAAAAATTAGCCGGGCATGGTGGCACATGCCTGTAGCCCCAGCTACTCGGGAGGCTGAGGCAGGAGGATCGCTTGAGCCCCGGAGTTTGAGGTTGCTGTGAACTAGGCTGACGCCACGGCACTCACTCTAGCCTGGGCAACAGAGTGAGACTCTGACTCAAAAAAAAAACCCAAAAAACAAAAATAGCAATTTCATATGGCTTGACCTAATGATATACATAATAATGATGATATGATATGCATGTCATACTGTGGGTCACTTTTTAAAAACATCGGGAAGCACTGGGGCTCAGGGACATAGGTGGTGGCAGGGAAGAAACATTGCTTGTTAGAACAGGAAGTGCCAGCAGCCACATCTGTCCCCTGCCTTGGTGGCCACGTCAGTATTTGGAAGATGTTTTCAGGACAGTATTTCCCAAACTTCAGTCGTCACATACCCAATTCCCAATGGCTGACACATTTTCACCTCCCAACCCTGCACTATTATTATTCACTTGTTTAAAAGAACAACTCCCCTTTTAACTTTAATGAATGGATTTTGCAAGGCACACTCATATATGGATGACCAGCATTGCTTGATCGCAGAGAAACGAAGAAGAAGTCCTGTTGCATTTGAGCTGGACACGGAGTTGCTGTCCAAGGGCCAGAGTGCGCTCTGTTGGAGGAATGCCACCGAGTGCCAGGGTCGGGATGTCATCCTACTGCCCAGAGAGACTGCAGCGTACAGGGTGTGGTCGTCACCCTACCGCCCAAAGAGGGTTCGGGAGGCCCCAAGACCACTCTCGCTTCCGACACCACCTGCAGGTTCGAGCATCCCCGAGACCACCCGTAGGTCTGACGATTGGCTGGAAGGACTCACAGAACTGACTGCGTGCGGACGTACTCACATGGGCGGTTTATTATAGCGAAAGGAAACATTAAAATCAGCCGAGGAAACAGACGCATGAGGAAGAGGCCAGGAAGGTTCCAAGCACGACGGTTCCAGTTGTCCTTTCCCGGGGGAGTCGTGGACGGTGCTGGCTTCTTCTGGCAACGATGTGTGACCACACACACACACACACACACACACACACACACACACACACGGAGTGTTGCTAACCGTAGCGGGGGAGCTCGCTCAAGCCTTGGCGTCCAGAATGTTGAGCATGGCACAGTCACACCACGCGGCTGGCGCTGTGTGGCCCACGGTCCCCACCGCAAATCACATGGTTGGGAACAATTTGGCGTGGCCCAGGGCCATGTGCAAACAAAGACAGTCTTATCACGGAACATTCCAAGGGCCTGGAGATTACCTTCCCACAGCCAAGGGTAGAAGTCAGACCTTTCTCTGGACAAAGTTAATTCTTTACTACACGGAGACTTTCTCCCTCCTATCACTTAATGGACTGAGAAACATTCGAAGGTGATTTGCTCTTGGGTGATGCAATCCGATGTGATTTGATATTGTTTGAGGCCTAAAAGCGTCTCACAGGCCGCCACGCCAGCTCAGCAGAACCCCCGGCGGCCTCCGTGGGCAGAACAAGGCCACGTTCACTCACGGGGCATGGCAGGGCACTGGCGACTGACGCCCTTCCCCTCCTCCTTCCACCTTCCCGGGGTTGGCGCCATGTCCCCAGATGTCCCCTGAGACGGTGCTCGGGACGTGGCTCCAGCTCTGCTAGTGAGAGGCCTCACGCACGATTCGGAAGACCAAAAACAACCATCTCTCTGCGTCGCTGGCTGTGTTCTGCCGGATAGCACAGCTGTGAAAGTGTCGCGCTTTCTGGCCATCCCGTGCCTGCATCCCGTCACCAGCCTTACAGGCATTAAAAGGTAGTTGCAGCCGGGCGCGGTGGCTCACGCCTGTAATCCCAGCACTCTGAGAGGCCAAGGCGGGCGGATTGCTTGAGGTCAGGAGTTCGAGACCAGGCTGAGCAAGAGCGAGACCCTGTCTCTACTATAAATAGAAAGAAATTAATTGGCTAACTAATATATATATAGAAAAAATTAGCCGGGCATGGTGGCGCATGTCTGTAGTCCCAGCTACTCGGGAGGCTGAGGCAGGAGGATTGCTTGAGCCCAGGAGTTTGAGGTTGCTGTGAGCTAGGCTGACGCCATGGCACTCACTCTAGCCTGGGGAACAAAGTGAGACTCTGTCTCAATAATAAAAAAAAAAGGCAGTTGCGCTCATAAAAGAATATCTAAGTGGCCCAAAAGCACACGAGAAGGTGCCCAATGTCCTTAGTCTGAGGGAGACTCAGCCACCACGCCGCATCCCAGGAGAAAAATTAAAAGGGAAAAACAAGTGTTGGGGAGGAAAGGCACCACCAGATGATTCCACTCCTGGGAAAGAGACTTCCCAAGATCCCTTCCCAAATACTTCTGCTCACTTCTGACTGGCCGCCTCTATCTGCAAAGGAAACTGAGGAATGCAGTCTTTTGGCTGAGACCATGAGACCCCGATGCCACCAGGGGAAACCACAGCCTCCGGGGATTTGTCGACATGGTGAGAAGGGTGCTGAGCTTCCACCAAGCCTGGACGTGGGGTCTTGAGCCATTTTTATTCCTTCTGCAAGGACAATAGAACTCTTAAGACTGGGGGGCTGTTGAGACCTTCAGGGGACAGAAGCACTGAATCTCAGAGGTTGGAACGACCTCCAGAAATCTCCCCAACGGCGCCCCTCCCCCCGCCCCCCCCCCCACCGTGCTCCCAAAGGGCTGCTCATCTGCTGCCCAAACCCTTTCTGGCTCGAGACACCTTTTTCTGTTGTGTCATTGTCTGAACCGACGCCCCCTCGTCCTCCACCCTTACGTCAGGGCAGGTTTCTTGCCAAGCGCTAATGGAGTGGATCTTGTAATTCAGCCAGCCTCCCCAGCACAATTCCGTCAAGGCTCTTGTTTTGGAAGCATTGAGGCCAAATCCCATTAACTGAGAGGAGTCTGCTTTTTATCATCTGACACTAGACTGTGCGCTTCTCAGGGTGTTGGGCAGGACCTGCCCTGGCTGCTTCTAAGGAGGGTGGGGAGTCGATGACTCCAGCTCCTCAGGGTGGGAGATTAAACACGGACTTGAAACACGGTCCAACCTAGCTTCGTACTGCGTCGGCTTGGCTAGGTGGAACTACATTTCCCAGAATTCCTTTCCCCAGATGCCTGCACGGTTCTGTTACGGTGGGTCACAAGAGACATTCTTATGGGAGATTTGCTGGGTAGGGGGTGGAACCACAGTCATTTTGTAGCTTATACTGGTTGTCACTCATGTTGTGGGCATGTGGCAGGACTGCAACTCTCTCACCCTCCCTGGGTCCACCTTCTGGTTCTTGAACACCTGGGCCAGGTATGTGCTTAGCCCCCTGATGAAAGGCCCTGGCTCCAGCAGGGCACCCACATAACCAAGCTCAGAGGCAACAAGAGCTGACGTGGGGTTCAGTCCATCCTTGTGGGCTCCAGACTGTGCTTGTAGGTTCCAGCTTGTTCCTGTTCGTCCCCGACCTCCTTCTGCGTATCTGCCCCTCCTGACTTTCTGTACCTGTGGTCTTCAAGTTCCAGCATCAAGCACAGAGACAATAGCCTTACAGGAGAGCTTCCTTAGCTCCCACAGTTGTTAAGGGTCAGATTTCTGTAGCAAATTGTGTGTGTGTGTATTAGACGTTCGCCTTTGCTGATGAAGAGTTTGGTACTAAGAGTGGTCCCAGAAAAACAGAATCTTGAGTTTTCTGGAATTGGTTCTCTAATCTAATTAAATTTAAAGTCATTAATGACCCCGTTTCCAGTAACAAAGGGGACACCGATAGCCCTTGGCATGAAGTGGCAAAGCAGTTACTCCGATCACCACCAGTCGCCTCCTGTGTTAAGTCCCTATGGAAGAGAAGCCTCTGGGTGACCAAGTATCTCCTTCCATGGAACATTTTAGTGAAAACAAGGAGCGTAATGGGGTTGGCTCATTGCTTCTAACTGTGCTGTGAAACTTGAGGAAAGCAAATGATGCACTCAGAGCTTCAAATTCCCGGCTCAAGTTCTGTACAAGGGACTTGGAAGCTTCCGTGACCGCCCTGAAAGAAACTCTTATTTTCCATAGCTGCAGGGCTGAGATTTCTGAAAATCAAACCCAAAGTCTAATCCTTCAGGTGGCTGAATTATAACAAACACTGAACTTCCAACCTCACAGGGTCTCTTTTGTTACAGTTAGGGCCTTGATTGGGATCCTGAAAGTTGGGATGGGGACATATGAGGAGATTCCAATAAAGCTGGGGACCTTAAACCCCTAAATTCTGCCAGTTCTCTTTGTCTACAGAAGCAGCCCTTTCCCCCTTGCCTGCAGATGTGAGTCTCTTCTTGCCTGAAGAAGCTGTAACGGCCTCCTATAAAGTTGCTGCCTTGCAAGGCACTGTTGATGCCCCTACTCCTATTGCTTCTTCTTGCTTCTGAGACCTGTGACTAGACTCAAGGCTCCAGGCAAGGTACACAGGGTAACCCATGAAGAGGTACAATGCACATCCAAATAGTTGTCAATTTCTGTTTGCCAATTTATAGCAGCAGAAAGCTGGGGAATATGAGGGGAAATGGATCTTCAGGGTGTGGAATCAAGGTGGAAGAATATAAACTTGGATGAGGCAGGACCATTAGCTAAAAAAGGAGAGAGAAGAAGACCCAAGTAAATAACACGAGAAACAAAATGGGAAACATTGAAACTGATATCACAGAAATAGAAAGAATCATTAGAGACTATCTTGAACAACTATATGGCAACCAATTAGAAGACCAAGAGGGAATCAATAGATTCCTGGACACATGTAATCTACCAGTGTTGAACCAGGAAAAAAATAGAAAACCTGAACAGACCAATAATGAGATAGAATCAGTAATAAAAAATCTTCCAACTAATAAAAGCCCAGGACTGGATGACTTCACTGCTAAATTCTACCAAAAACAATCCTAAAATTCACATGGAACCACAAAAGACCCTGAATAGACAAAACAATCCTGAGCAAAAAGGAAAGAACAAAGCTGGAGGCATATAACACCAATATAACTTTAAAATATACTATAGTAACCAAAACAGTATGAAACTGGCATAAAGATAGACACATAGATCAATGGAATAGAAGAGAGTACTCAGGAAGAAATCCAAGTCTTTACAGCCGACTGATTTTAAACAAAGATGCCAAGAACATACATTGGGGAAATAAATGCCGGTGGGAAAATTGGATATTCACATGCAGAAGAATGGAACTAGACCCCTATCTCTAACCATATACAAAAATCAAATCAAAATGGATTGAAAACTTAAATATAAGTCCCCAAACTATGAAACTACTAGAAAAAAACACAGGGAAAATGTTTCAGGACATTGGTTTTGGCAAAGATTTTATGGATAAGACCTCAAAGGCACAGGCAACAGAAGAATATAAACAAATGGGATTATATCAAATGGAAAAGCTTCTTCACAGCAAAGGAAACAATCAACACAGTGAAGAGACAACCTGCAGAATGGGAGAAAATATTTGCAAACTATTCATTGACAAAGGATTAATATCCAGAATATATAGGGAACTCAAACAACTCAACAATAAAACAAATGATCTGATTTAAAAATGAGCAAATGTTCTGAATAGGCATTTCTCAAAATATACAAGATACACACATGGCCAAGAAATATATATATGAAAATGCTTAACATCACTAATCAAAATGCAAATCAAAACCACAATGAAATATCATCTCACTCCAGTTAGAATGGCTATTAAAGAAAAACATAACAAATGCTTGTGAGGATACAGAGAAAAGGAAATTTTTATATACTGTGGGGAATGAACATAGATTAGTACAGCCCGAATGGGAAATAGTATGGAGGTTCCTCAAAAAACTAAAAATAGAACTACTATATGATTCAGCAATCATACTGCTGGGTATTTTGCCAAAGAGGATCAGTATGACAAAGAGATATGTGCACTCCCATGTTTATTGTAGCCCCATTTACAATAGCCAAGATATAGAATCAACCTAAGTGTCCATCAGCAGGTGAACAAATAAACAAACTGTGGTACATATACCCAATGGAATACTATGCTGCCATAAAAATAATGAAATCTTGTCTTTCATGACAGCGTGACCCTTTATGAGAAATAAGTCTCTCCTTTCCAACTTTGTGACCCTCGTCATTCTTCAGTTGACACATCTCTGTTTTGTTATTAACACCATCTAGTGAATTTTTTTGTTTTGGTTATTGCATTTTTCAGTTGCAAAATTTCCCCTTGTTTCTTCTGGGTATGTTCTGTTTTTTGCTGGTAACTTTATTTTAATATTTGTTTCAAGAGCATTTTTATATAATTTCAATGTTGGTGTCATTACAAGGGCATCTATTGATTGTCATTTCCCCGTGACAGTTAAGATTTTTGGTATTCTTCATGTGCCAAGTAATTTTGGATGGCATTTTGCATAGTTTGAATTTTACATTATAACACTCCGGGTCTTGTTTAAATCCTATTGAGACTATTGAAATTTTTGTTTTTAGTGACCAATTAACCTGGGTAGATTCAGACTGCAAGTTCCTACTTGGCTTTATGTAATCTTTGGTTCCAATGTCAGTTCAGTTTGGGAAGCATTTATGATGCTATTCTGATCTGTCTCACATATGGGTCACCCAGTGGTCAGTCCAGGCCCTGGCCAGAAGTCTAATCATTAGTGCAGTTTCCAAAGTCTGTGGTATGCTAATTAGGCCAAGATAAGTCCAGGAATTCATAAATAACTTTATGGGGTGACTTTCTCAAGTCCTTCCCTCTCTGCTATCTCCTGGATACTTTCTGGTTCCCTGAGCACTCTCTTTGATCCTCCAGCTGGAAACTGCCCACTCCCACGATTGCGCCAGGTCTAAAACCAAGAGATAAGAGAACAGAGAGGTAGCAAAAAGCCATGGGGTTTGGCCCTGCGCACTGGATGGTAAGATAAGTCCCTCTTCCTTATATTTTTGGCTTCTACCAGCTCCTAATGCCAGCTGCTTCAGCTGCTGTGATGAGATGACTTGCAAGAGAACAGAGAAAAAGAAGAGAAATTCTCTCCACTCTCTCTGAGATTTGGGAGTTCTCTTTCCTGCTCCTTGAGCCAGGCTTCTCCTAGGTTTCTCCCTGTCTACACCACAGGGCTCAATTCCGAGTTTTGGACCGTGTTGTGTTCAAGTCAGAGGACACAGGAGGAAAATGAAATGGTAAACTCATCTTTAATTCTATGGCACTTTGAATTCTTGTGTCTTTCCCCAGTCCAACTATTGCAACTTGCTCTTCAGAATCTTCAAGAAGCTGGGCTATGTATTCTGTCCAGATTTTATAGTCGTGTTCAGTGCAAAGAAAGGGTGGCACGCGTTTACTCTTTCTTACCTATGTGATGTCTCACCCAGAACTGGGACTCAAAATGGACTTTCGAAGATTTGGTTACAGTGTCATCATCTGTCTTAGTCTGTTCAGGCTGCTAGAACAAAAATAGCATAAGCTGGGTGGCTTCAACAACGGAAATTTATTTCTCACGGTTCTGGAGGCTGGGAAGTCCAAGATCAAGGCAGTGGTAGATCCGGAGTCTGGTGGAGGCCACTCTCTCGTTCATAAATGTGCCCTTCTCACGATGTCTGCCCATGGCAGGAAGGACAAGGGATTTCTCTGGGACCTGCTTTATAAGGTCACTAACCCCATTCGTGAAGGATCTGCCTTCATGACCTAATTACCCCCCAAAGGCTCCACCTCTGAATACGATCACCTTGGGGGTTGCAATTCCAACATATGAATTTGGTGGGGAGGAGACATTCAGGTCACAGTGTCATCTATGTGGCGACACCTGTGGGGCCTGGGAAGTGTCCTTCAGGATGCAGCACCTGCTCTACATCAGTGTCTAACATGTGGGTTCTCGAATCAAGGGGAGAGAGTGGAAGTGGTTCCTCTCACTACTTCCCCTAGTGATCCACCCTCAAAATATTTGCTGCCTGTCCCCGCAACTTCGGCTTCTGCTCGTCTAGAGGTCTTCGTTCCAGAGGGAGTGATGCTTCTTCCACCAGCAGATGTGACAAGGGTTCCACTGAACTGGAAGCTGAGAGTGCCACCTGGCTACTTCGGGCTCCTCATGCCACTGAACCAGTAGGCAAAAGGGGGAGGTGCTGTACTGGCTGGGGCATGAATTCTGGCTTTCAAGGAGAAATTGCTTGCGGGAGGGGAGTAGGGGATGGGCAAATTCACGCTTAACGGATTTGGTGTGTGTGCTGTCTGGGGGATGGGCATGCTTGTAGCCCTGACGCTGCAGTGCCAAGGCAATTTATGTAACCAAAGCATTTGTGCCCCCCAAATACTCTGAAATTAAAAAAAAAAACTTAGCATACTGATCCTCCTACTTTCGTTTATTGTTTGGAGCCCTTGGGTAGTTTCTTTTTGTTTCTGTCCAGACAGTTCTGTTGTAATTAGTTTGAAATACAGCTCTAGCGAGCTCACGCCAGTATGCTGGACCCAGAGGTCATCCCTTAATGTTTAAGTCAATGTTCCTCAGACATTGAATGACCCCTTGTCGGTCATGGGATGAATTTTGTGGATTATTGATTCCCATTTTTTAAAAGTAAATACATTAGGGACTAGTCTACATCATATCGCAGTGCATCACGTGTAATAAAATAAGTTATTTATATGAATAAAGGATAAATTGTGGGGGAGGAGTATGTTGGAATATAGAAGATCACCCAGGGTGTCTCTTGGTACTCTCCTGTCTTGCGATTGTACGTCGATGGAAAACGACAGCAATGCAACTCAGGCAGGGCTGCTCGTGGACAGGCCTTTCGGAAGTGAGGGTTTGAGTCACTGCACCAGGCAAAGGCCCAGGACCAGATGAGGTGGCTGGTGAAGGCCAAGTCCATATGGACTGGGTAGCAGGGAAGGTAGAGCTATACATGTAACTGTAAACGCCAGCCACAACCCCGTGACCAGGTGTAGAACTACAGACGTCATGGTTATAAGTCTTCCTTAATTTGATAGGAATGTGTTTATATATATATATATATATATATATATATATATATATATATATAAAAACCATGTATTTTTAGTTTCTCTTCCCCCTCTCCCCTTGTTATCTAACATTAGATGTGTTAATAGCAGTTACCATTATATCTCAGTATCGAAACCACAAGATACCAACGGAGCAGTGTGAATCAGCCGAGATAAGAATGAGCATCATCCAAGGCAAAAAAGCGATATTGTACTCTCTTCTGGGGAGAGTTATGGCACATTTTCAGTTTTGCCAGGCAGAACTGGGAGAGATGCAGCGTTGGGTAAATGCATGACTTAGTTGGTCTCGCGTTGGAGGTGAAGCGTGGTGTGAAGAGGTGTGTACGGCTGCAGGTCGAAAGGGAAGGACTGCGCTGGCTTTGTGACGTGCTAACTTGGTTAGACTGCACTTCCCAGAGCTCCCTTCTTGGTGTTTTCGAGTTAGGCTGAGCCACAGGAGAGAGGCCTGGGGGAGATTTGGCAATGGGGCTGAGTAGCAGCCGCTTAGACACTCACACATGTTGTCGCTCACTCCATTGGTTCTGAGACTGCCCCACCTCCCCTGGGTCCTCCTTCACCTTCTCCGGCTCCTGGGCCAGGTGTGCGTGTCGCCCCGTGGTGAAGGCGCTGGCTCCGGCAGGCACCTAAACCACCGAGGTCAGAGGCCACAAGAACCGACACGGGCTTCAGTCCGTCCTTGTGGACTCCAGCTCGTCCCTGTGGGTTCCAGCTTGCTCCTTGCTCTCCCCAACTTTGCACATCTTCTCTCCCTGACTTCCTGCACCTGCCGGCTTCTCGTTCCAGCGTCAGACTCAAAGACAAAACCGGACAGAGCCTGTTGAACCAGCTCTCCAGTGGCAAAACATCAAATCCAGTAAGCACGGCAGCACAGATTTTTTGAATGAGTGAATGAGTGAATGAGTGAATGAATGAATGAAATGAGTCCCACGAAGCTGAGTCTCCTCTGCCTGTGCCTACCCATGAAACACTGTCTATCCGTCTGCAGCTACATTTTTTTAAAGGCAAAAGTCCAGCATTTTCCATCAAGTAAAATGTATTCAGTGTAAAGGAACACTCTATGGGTGAAACTTGGCCATTTTTCCCTGGTGTTAAAACATACTGTCTAGTGTGTAATTAGGGCTTTGCACAGTGTGAGTGGGGACTCATTAGAGTGGTTCATGAGATCAGTTTAGAAGGTCCTAACTAGCATTTTTTAATAAAATTAATTAAGTAGGGGAGAAGAGAGATTTCAGAGTATCAGGGTTTGTCTCCAGCTGTGTTGTTTTGGGCAAATTTTGTTGTGTGGCTGTATCCTGGGTGAGATGTAAAATGGCTCTCTTACAGTCCCCAAACTTTGAAAGTCACTGTGGTTGACAGCAATGCTTTTTAGTTTGGTGGCTTTGTTTTGTTTTCCATGTCCTTATCTGCCACATTTTTTCTCAGACTTTCCTAAGTCTCTGTCTCCCAGCCCCCAGGGACCTGAAGGGTGAAGACCACTGAGCTCCCGGATTTGAGGGAAGGAGATTCCTAGAGAGGCCTGGCTTGGAGACCAGGGAACTTCCTGTTCCGGCCGGCCCCACCCCCATGCCCAACTCCCCTGGCCGTGAGTGCCAGTCCAGCTGCCCCCACCTGGTGACAGCGCAGTGGGGCAGGGAGCATTATGGGGCGGCTGCAGGGCCCCTCGCTGACCCTTGAGAGCCAGGGGGAGGGCGGGGGAGGGTTGGAGGTGAAGCCAGACACCAGCCATCAGTGAAGTCACATGACCTGCCAGGAGCTCCCCTCTAGACCAGTTGGCTGAACTAATTACATCGTAAATTATTTTCCATTTTCTGCCTAGAACCTTGCTCTCGACACTAATGCACGAGCTCATTAAACCTGCACCACAGCCCTCTGTGTGTGTGCGTGCGTGTTTGTGTGTGTGCGTGTGTGTGCGTGCATGTGTGTGTAACGGGTGCAGAAGAGCATGAGGCAAATCAGTATTTGATGAACGAGTGGTTGGATGAATGAATGAATGAATGCCTACAGGCAAGGACTGCAGGCCCCTGGTACTGCAGTGGACGGCATTTTGCAGAGAGACAGACAGCCCCAGAGCTGGGAGGTCACTTGAACAGGGTCACACTGGCAGGAAGCCACACCCATGGCTAGACACTGGAGGTCCAAGCCAATGACTGCTGTGCTTAAACCGCCCCCCCACCCCGACTTTACAACAACCCTGGGGTGTAATAAGAAGTCAGTTATATGGCCAGGTGCGGTGGCTCACCCTTGTACTCCTAGCACTCTGGGAGGCCGAGGCCGGAGGATCGCTCAAGGTCAGGAGTTCGAAACCAGCCTGAGCAAGAGCGAGACCCCGTCTCTACTAAAAATAGAAATTAATCGGCCAACTAAAAATATATAGGAAAAAATTAGCCGGGCATGGTGGCGCATGCCTGTAGTCCCAGCTACTTGGGAGGCTGAGGCAGGAGGATCGCTTGAGCCCAGGAGTTGGAGGTTGCTGTGAGCTAGGCTGACGCCACGGCACTCACTCTAGCCTGGGCAACAGAGTGAGACTCTGTCTCAAAAACAACAAAAAAAAGAAGTCAGTCATAATAGTGAAATAACATAATGGCTAACGCTTATGGGGCACCTCCTGAGTTTTCTATAAATTTATTTATTGCATAGAATTCCTCATAGCACTCTCCCCCTATGTTTTTATAACCCAGAAGAAAAAGGGATTTGAAAAAGTATCGTGCTCAGTTTTAACAAAACACAAAGATGAACATCAGGATTACTGACGTGTTAATGTACTGAACCCAAAAGTTCCCAGAAACCGTCTGGTGATCGAAACCGGCGACTCGATTCGCAGGTGCTGCTCGGTGTGCTCCAGACGGTTCTCGCTGTAGGCTGTGTCTGTCGTTCTGCTCGTCTGGGGAAGAGGAGATTGAGGGGCAGAGCGGGCGCCCTCACGCAGGGCGCAAAGCTGGAATCGGGCGCCTGGCACTGAGGGCTCTGGGCTGCGGGGTGCAGAGTCCTCCGTGCCAGGGTCTGTGCTGGGCACTGGCTGACAGCTGTGACCCCAGTGGGTTCACAACGTGAAAGCTTGAGAGAGAGGAAGGCACTGCAGGGCGGTGAGATTGGGCGGGAAGTAGTCAGAGAGGGCTGCCTGGAGGCGGGGACACCTGGCTGAGACCCCGAGGGCTGAGAAGGAAGCAGCCTTGCAAAGTTTGGAGGGAGGGTGTCCCAGGCAGAGGGGACGGCAAGCACAAAGGCCTGAGGTGGGAACAAGCTTGGTGTGTTTGAGGAACAGAAAAGAGGAAGTGAGGCTGAGGCAGGGAGGAGAGGGGAGGGGTAGGGAGGTTTTGGATAGAGGAGGGTTTCTCAGCAGCGTAGCAGACTCCAGAGCAGAGAGTGGGACATGGGGTGTGGTCTCCCAAGTAGGGTCTGCTCCCTCCTGTTGGCCCCTCCCCCCCCCCCCCCCCCCCCCCCCCCCCCCCACCCCCCCTTCCTCCCCCTCCTCCCCCCTCCTCCCCCTCCTCCCTCTCCCCCTCCTCCTCCTCCCCCTCCTCCTCCCCCCTCCTCCTCCTCCCCCTCCTCCTCCCCCTCCTCCTCCCAGGCAACATCTGTCCCCCCACTTCCCCTGCAAACTCTACAGCACAGCTCCCGCTGTCCCATTGCTAAAAGGACTCACAGGTTCCTTCGGGGCAGGAGTCGGCATTCATTCCTTCATTCCTCCATTCATGTATTTATCTGCTCATTCAGCAAATACCGATTTGCCTCGGGTCTTTGGCCCTGTCCAGTCCCTGAAACACTGACTTCCTGTCCCTCAGGGCTCTGCTTCTGATATTGCCTCTTCCCAGACCTTCCCTGAACATCCCCCACCCCACCCCCGCACCCCCCGCACCCCCTCACCCCTGCCGCCTACCTAACTTAGCCCCTCCCATCAGCAGCTGAACTGCTCTTCGTGCTAAAACAGGGTCGGCTGGGGCTCCCAGGGTCTCTCTCTCTCTCTATATATATATATATGAGTTAACAATGCCCAGTGGGCATTCGTTTACCCTTATTTTCCTTCGGGAACCCTCTTTCCCTCCTCTTAGCCTATGTGATTTGGACAGAGCCAGCCTCATACCCCAGATGCAGAAATGAGCCCATCATCTAAGCAAAGCCGCGGGGAGGCAGATTTTGTTCTGCCTTGCTTACTTTTCTGCCAGGCTGTAAAGCTGGAACTGCTGGAGGTCATCTTTGTCCCCAAGAGGAGAGGACCTGTATGAAAATGCAATCAATATTGAGGAAAGCAGCGGGGAGAAGGGGAGAGAGGCACAGTCTTGAGCATATTGGTTAAGCACCTGGATCCAGCCACACCTGAAATTCAAACTCCCCCGGACTTTCCATTATAAGAACCAACAAATCCCCTTTGTGCTCAAGCTAGTTTGTGTTTCGATCACTTGTGCTAGAGGGCTTGAGTGATAATAAAACCTCAAAGACAGGCAGGCAGTAAAGGGTAGGTACTTTCCTCTGGAGGGATGTGGACAGTTGCTTCCTTCTCTCAGAAATCAGCCCGCCTCCAGGGGCCCCTATTCTAAGAACCCTGAGTGTTTGAAGTTTGTTCAGCCTGAGGCATAAAAGCAAAAGCAAATGCTAGGCCAGAGTGAGTATAGAGACAGCCACGCCCAGGTGCCAGGAACTGGGAATCTGCATTATTAATAAGCAAATCCATTTTCCTTTACTCTGCTTATTTAAATGAGTGCCCTCATTTTATTAGCCTGTTTACATGTGTTCAAGAAAAGTAGGCCGGGCGCGGTGGCTCACGCCTGTAATCCTAGCACTCTGGGAGGCCCAGGTGGGCAGATTGCTTGAGGTCAGGAGTTCTAAACCAGACTGAGCAAGAGCGAGACCCCGTCTCTACTAAAAATAGAAAAAAATTAATTGGCCAACTAATATATATATAGAAAAAATTAGCCGGGCATGGTGGCACATGCCTGTAGTCCCAGCTACTTGGAAGGCTGAGGCAGGAGGATCGCTTGAGCCCAGGAGTTTGAGGTTGCTGTGAGCTAGGCTGATGCCACAGCACTCACTCCAGCCAGGGCAACAAAGTGAGACTCTGTCTCAAAAAAAAAAAAAAAAAAAAGGAAAGAAAGAAATAAAAGTAATTTACTGCAGGAAAAATGTTTTCTGTCGCTTTAAAAACTTCCCCCACTCGTTTTGGACACCAGGTCTGCATCCCTGCCTTGGGGCAGGTGGTCAGATAGCTCGGCTGAACTGTCCCCTTGGGGCGGAGGTCTGGGTGGGCTTCCCAGGTGGGCAGAAGCTTTGTCTTGGCTGACAACGTGGGAATTAGAATAGTTAGCAACAACAGCCTAGAACTGAGGGCCCTCCCTTTAAAAGCTCTGTGTTTCTGCTTATGTTCAGCACACTTTGGATTTTGAGACTGCCATTTTTCCTCCTTTACTGGCAAAGTAATAAACTTCTCTTTCCTTTTCCTCAACTGCTTGTCCTCATTCTGATGCAGCCTCGTGCACAAGTGCTGAGCTTTTGGTAACAGTAACCTCAGCCTCTGAGTGGCCTAAGCCAGTCATAGTTCTCCCGTCTCCTAGTTAGTGATCGGGTCTGGAGGGGGCCGTGACATGTTTCTTGACGTGCCAGGAAGATGCAAGGGACCAGTCTGCTGTGGGCTGGTCAGCTGGAGGCTTCTGGGATAAAATGTTTTTGCTCTTAAAACGTAATCCAGGAGGTGGGGTGCTGTGGCTCACGCCTGTAATCCCAGCACTCTGGGAGGCTGAGGCGGGAGGATCTCTTGAGGCCAGGAGTTTGAGACCAGCCTGAGCAACACAGCAAGACCCCACCTCTGCAAAAAAATAGGAAAAGTTAGCGGAGTGTGGTGACGTGAGCGTGTAGTCCCAGCTTCTCAGGAGGCTGAGGCAGGAGGATCGCTTGAGTCCAGGAGTTTGAGGCTGCTGTGATCGAGGCTGACGCCACTGCACAATAGCCCCAGCAACAGAGTAAGACTCTGTCTCAAAAAAAAAAAAAAAAAAAAAAAAAAAGGAATGCAAGAGAAAGAAACTTTCTTTTTCTGCCTCTCAGAAAAAAATGTGGCATGGTGAGGAGGCATTAACTGGCATAAAATGAGACTCTTTCAAACTCTTACTCTAAAGCAGAATTATAACAGAGTCATATGTTTTTGTTTTCCCTTCCACCCGCATGGGAGAAGAGGGGGTGGTGATAATATTCTTCTGGTTTAACAAAGAAAAAAAACCTCATAAATATTTATCCTTTGCAGAATCTACGTGCCAATTTAAGTATTATTCCTGGGACAATAAATTATTAAGTAAGGCGAGAAATCAGAGTTACAGATGTTGGAAGGTTAGCGTTTCCTTTGAGAAGACACGCTAATGATCTCTGCAGTCCCCGTGGTCCACAAAGAATATTTGCAAGAAGAGTTTCGAGATGCTGAGGAGCGTCTAATTTTGTGCAAAGAAAGAGATCATTTTGCTCCTTAACTTTCTGCAGTTTCTTTCGCCAGAACTTAAAAGAGCTTCTAATCCTCAAGAGCTAGAATCCCATCGGTTAGCACCAAGATGAAAATCAGAAAGGCCAAGCACTTCAAATATGGAAAGGAGACGGGCCGAGGTTGTTTTTAGCAAAAGGAAGTACAAGGTGCAATGTAAAGTCGGTTCGACTTTTCTGCAGTTTTGAAAGTTTTCATATTTAAAACTTGGGGGAGCATAAAAAAGCCCATCTATAGCAGATACCCAAAAGAATCATGGCTCAACCCAGGCAGAAAACTCTCTCTCTCAGACACAGCCCAGCCGGGCCCTTCTCCCCGGGGCTGTTGTGCCACCCAAGGATGTCATCCCCCGAGGCTCAAGACCACCGCGTCCCCCGTTCCGGGGCGAGAGAGGAGAAAGCAGGAAGAAATGGAGAATCTGTGTATCATTGAAAGTAGCAAAGATAACAAATAGAAGAACCACCAGTGGCGATGGCCACTATGAACAGTGACTGACAGCTTGCATACACAGTGCCCCGACCGTGGGCAAAGACTGCTCTGAGCGCCTTGCAGAAATTCACTTGTTCTCTCCTTGCTGCTACCTGGAGACGTTATTCTCGTTTGCAGGTGGGGACACTGGGACTCCGGGAGCTTGAGTGGCGTCTCGTTACATAGGAAGGGGCAGGGTATGAAACCTCCCCTTCAAGGGCAGGAAGTCAGCGGAGACGGCTCTGTGGGTAACACCGATGAATCACAAAACGGCGGCACAGACATCTTGTTAAGAACTGTGGAAGTTCAGAGGGACATGTTGTCGTGGCCCGTTTGCAGGACGGGGGATGAACACAGAACACAGAAAGACACACAGACACACACAAAGATGGTGACAAGACTGCAGTGCAGCACGCACCGGTCGTTTTATTTTTAGACCCCAAAAATCAAAGTCAGTTCCTTGTACGTGCCCACCCAGGCATTGCAGCAATGGCCATAAATTCCTGAATGGGTGGCCTTAGGGAAGCAGATATCCCCTGACTCAGAATCTCCAGGTGGTTGCTCTAGGCGCCAGGCATAGATCACGGACTGAGATTAGCAAGGATGGGCAAGGCAAGCCACGGGGGGCATTTCTCATCCCCAGCTTCTCTTAGGGTGACCCCCTAAGATCTTAGGCTGACCCCCGGCGGCTGTGCCTGGCTTAGGTCGCCCCTCTTCTTGAGGGGTCTTACCCGTCATTGACTAACCAGCCATCTTATGGGGTTTGAGCAGCAATCACAGGAACAATGTGCTTATCGTGTGGCCTCCAGACCCCCATTGCTGCGGGGCTGGGCAGCCCTTGCTTACTTTGCAGCTCAGGTCCTTTGTTATACCTCTAGGCAACTGTCTTGTTTATCACAAGGGCCTTGTCTGGAGCACATTGCTTTTAAACGCTCTGGGAAGAACACGTACATTACTTACTAAATTTAATCCTTAAACTAGGAAAATATATGTCAGTCCCCTACACACGTAGCAGCGCAGGGTGGGAGATGCATATCGTCTCCGGAGGAGGAAAGGAAAGGGAGAGTGGGGAGAGACGGGCGTCCGGGCACCGAGACAACACCAGTGTGGCGGCCTCGCGGGACACGAGGCTGGAAGCCAGGGATCTCGGAACCTGCAGGGCTTCCTCCGGAGACCGCAGGAGTCGGTATGTCTCATTCACGTGCGCGTCCACACCCTGCTCATATCTGGGCAGAGGGGCAATGACATCAGAGCCGGTGGTCGGGGTTTGGGCGCTGCCACCGGAGCCTGGACATCGTGCCTGCAGAGAGGCTCCAGCGTGGCAGCACGAGGTGGGAAGAGTCCACGTGGGCACAGCCAGGGGCCATGCCAGCTCTCCGAAGGCAGAGTTGAGTGACAGCCCCACCAGGGACAATGGGAGGCATCCGGGAAGCACGTGCTCTGTGGTGGGAACTCTTCCAAGCACGGCATGTGTAGCCTCCACTTAATCTTCCCAACGGTAAGGATGAGGTGGGTGCTAGCACTAACCCCACTTCACATATGGGGAAACTGAGGCACAGAGCGATGACCCCCATGAAAGGCAGTGGAGACCCGCCTATGAACTTCCCACCACACGTGGTCACCATGGAGTAAAATGTCCTGAAAGGAGATGGTGGCAGGGTAGGGACCATGGAGTAAAATGTCCTTAAAGGAGTTGGTGGCAGGGCAGGGACCGTGCAGCCGAGGCAGTCTGCTGGGTGAGCTAAGTGCCCGCCTGGATTCCAGCCCTGCCACGTGCTGGCCATGAGACTATAGGCAAGTGATCAACCCTCTCTGAGCCTCAGTTTCCCAGCTGCAAAATGGGGACCGTTGTCCCCAAGCCCACAGGCTGGCGTGAGAACCCGGTGAGAACAAAGCACGCTTGTTGTCTTTGTTCAGGGACAAGCGGCACTGCCTGCTTTCCATCCCTGCGATGTCATTACATTACCCAGTTCTCACTTGGCAGACAAATCAAAGGGCTATGAACAGCCGTGTCTTGGTTTCTCATAAATGCATTAAATATGGCTTGGCATCTTGCCCAGGCTTCCTGTCGGGGCGGTGGGCAAGGACTGTTTTGCAGCGCTCCGACAGGTGTGGAGGTTGTGGTCACGTGCAGATGCCTGAGGCAGGGCTCAAAGGGAGCCCCAGCCGTCCGGGGCCTCAGGCATCGTCACCCCAGCCCTCACCATCCGGCCACCGGCCCCTTTGCCTGGCCCCACCCCGCTGGCCCTGCCCGCCTTAGGTCGGTCTGCTCACGGGGAGTCCTGGGAAGGTTGAGCCAGGCGGCAGGTGGAGGGCAGAGGACGGAGAGGCGGGCTGTGGCAGGTGAGCACGCTGGGCTGTCCTGAGTTCCCCAGTCTGACCTCGGTCCTGGCTCTGGGGGCAGCAGAGGCAGACTCTGGACCCCTCTGCCTGGGTTCAAGTCCCAGCTGCCCCATGTGTGACATCGGGCTTAGCTATGCTTGCAGTGCCTCAGTTTCCCCAGCTGTGAAATGGACATAATGACAATGCCTACCTCATGGCATTGCTGGAAAGATTAAATGATGATGATCATCATCATCCTCATGATGATTTGTTGACACTCAGAATATTATCAGGCCCAGAGTATGTTTCCTGAATCAGGGTTCACTGTTATTAATTTTGCTATTTTCCTGCCGGAACTAGGTGGGGGTTCAGAGCAAGGACTCTAGAGCCGGCCTGGTTGGGTTCAGTTCCCAGCCCCACAACTTAACAACCAGTGTAAACTTGGACCTGGGTTTAACCCTTCTGTGCCTCAGTTGCCTCATCTGTAAAATGGGAGTAGTGGCCATTTATACCTCAGAGGGTGTCACAAAGATAAGTCAGCGCTTGCTGTGTACTTAGCCCGGTGCCCGGCAAACAGTAAACACTGCATTGCTGTCGGCGCCACTGATGTTATTTCTGCTACACGAAGTGTGCTCGCCTCCCACCGAGGTGGCTGAGCTGCGGAGATGGGACCCTGCAGCTGGCCAAGGACATCTCCTCTCTTCTTGGGAAGCGCCTGCTTGGGGATTAAGGCGATGCAAGAAAAAGTAGAGTAGGGACACAGAGGAAGGCAACCTCAGGGGACGCTGTATGTGCGCCTAGATCTAACTGCACCTGAAGCAGAACCTCTCCCTGGGCTTCTCACCTCCAAGAGCTGATGATTCCTTCTCAGCTCACGCCACTTTGCCTGGGTTTCTGTTACTCGCAGCGAATGTTCTGACACCGAAGGCAATCAGGAGGCTCCGATAACAGGGAGGGAAGACAGGTGGGGGTGGGGTGGGGGAAGCTAAGGAAAGGAACAGAAGTGACACAGCTGGAGAAGCGTAGACTGTGTGGACGCAGGTGCCTCCCAGCTGTGTGACCGTCACCTGGCCGTGCCCACGGGGCACTCCTTTGCTCCTCCCTGCGTGCGCTTTTGCATTGCGACTTCTTCGTTGCTCTTCCCAGCAAGAGATGGAGTCTCTTTCTCCACCACTTGAATCTGGGCTGACCTTGTCGCTTGTTTGGGCCAATAGAACACAATGAAAGGGAGGCTGTTTTGGTCCCCAAGCCTGGGCTTCAAGAACTCTTGCAGCTTCCATTTACATCACCGATGTCTTAAGCCACTGAGTCCGGGGTGGTTTCTTACACAGCACTAGCTAACCGCTACATCTGGTTCAACCCAGCCTTGCCTGGGGGCCTTGCAAAATCCAGACCTCCAGGACACATGGCAGGCTGAGACCTCCTCATCCCAGTCCCTAGGGACACAGTGCTAGTTCTGAGACTGGGCCTCAGGTGGCCTTGCAACTTCAATTCGCTTTCTTAGACCCCTGCCACCACCTTGTGGACAAGCCTGGGTTGGCCTGCAGGGGAACAAGAGACCACAGGGAGGAGAACCCGGCTGCCCCGGCTGACGACATCTGGTCCAACCTAAGACGGCTAACTCCCAAATAAGCGGGGGACCCCAGCCAAGATCAGCGGAGGCGACTCCAGCCCGCTGCTAATCAGAGAGGCTTGAACGATCCCAGCTAACACCCGAATTACCCAGCCAACTTGTAGACGTGTACGAAGTTATAAATGCTTGCTATTTTAACTCTCTGATGTGAGGGATATTCTGTTTTGCAGCCACGACTGATATACTGACTTTGTATCCATGGGCAAATGAATTCACCTCTCTGGGCCTCAGTTTCTTCCCATGAAAAAGAGGAGTCCTTTGGGGTGGTCGTGAGGATGCCACGAGCTCATGACCCTAAAGCTCTTGGCACATAACCCGGCCATCATGTGACAGAAAGCAGAGGGAGACTTCAATGTTTCTCATTTTTTATTTTTTTATTTTTTTTTATTTTTTTTGAGACAGAGTCTCACTTTATTGCCCAGGCTAGAGTGAGTGCCGTGGCGTCAGCCTAGCTCACAGCAACCTCAAACTCCTGGACTCAAGCGATCCTGCTGCCTCAGCCTCCCGAGTAGCTGGGACTACAGGCATGCGCCACCATGCCCGGCTCATTTTTTCTCTATATATTAGTTGGCCAATTAATTTCTTTCTATTTATAGTAGAGACGGGGTCTCGCTCTTGCTCAGGCTGGTTTTGAACTCCTGACCTCGAGCAATCCGCCTGCCTTGGCCTCCCAGAGAGCTAGGATTATAGGCGTGAGCCACCGAGCCCGGCCCTGCTTATTTATTTATTTAGAGACAGAGTCTGGGTCTGTGTCCCGGGCTGGAGTACAGGCCTCCTCAAACTCCGAGGCTCAAGCGGTCCTCCTGCCTCAGCCTCCCAAGCAGCTGGGACTACAGGCAAGCGCCACCACGCCCGGCTAGTTTTTCTATTTTTAGTAGGGAAGGGCAGGCCTCACCAGGGCTCCCGCTGGGTGGCAAAAGTTTCTCATTGTCCACTTGGCCACGTGCAAAATGGCTGCTACTCCCTGCCCTAACCTGGGGGCTCCCCCGACCCTCACCTGTGGGGGTCTCCACGGTATCAGAACCACCATTTTAAACGGACATGAGCTCACGTCCCTCCACCGCTCTAAACCCTCCTATGGCTCCCACCTCACTTCAGATAAAATCCTAAGCCCTTCTCGGGGCCTACAGGGTCCTAAGGGGCCCGGCCTGCCCTGGCTCCCTTCCCGAAGCCTCTTCTACCAACACTGCCTCCCCGCCCGGGGCAGCTCCGTCCACCAAGCGGACACCCACCCGCCAGCACCTGTAAACAGGGACTGCCCCGGTGGGCTGGGGGCCAAGGGTGGGTCCATTACTTGTCTATTGCTGCCTAACAAATCGCCACACATTTAGCACACGTTCGCAATCTCAGTCTGCGTGTGACCGGGACTCCCGGCGGGGCCCGGAGGGGCCTCCCTCCGCCCCAGAGGGAGGCTGCGGGCAGGTGGCCACCGGGTGCGTTTGCACCTGGGGCGCAGCTGAGGATGCATCCGCTGCCGAGCTTCTGATTGCGACAGAGGTCATTCCCCTCTGGCTGTGTGACCGCGGGCGCTGGCTTTCTGCTGGCTGTCAACCGGAGGTCACCGTGAGGTCCCCGAGGCCACCTGCAGTGCCTAGAGGCTGCCTGCAGCTCCTCGCCACCTCTGGGGACCCCTCAGCGTGCCTGCTGGGACCGAGTCTCAGAGTGACCCGAGCTGGGGGTGACAGCCCACACTTCCGCCACGCGCTATGGATTAGCAGCAAGGTCACGGGCAGGGTCCCTGCTGAAGAGGAGGGGATCACACAAGGGTAGGGGCAGCGGGAGGTGGAGGGGCACTGGGGTCACCTAAGGGACCGCCTGCCGCGGTGGGGCACGGACAGCCGGGCGTGGGACCGGGCCTGGCTCTGGCTGCTGCTCCTGCAGCCACCGCACAGTGGGGGCTGCTGTGGGACACTGTGGGGTGTCCTGGGAGCCGGGCTGGGGGCCACAGGTCTCGCTTGGTTCACCCTCCCCTCGCCAGCCCCTCCCCGAGATCGCCCAGTGACCTCGGGCAGGTCACTCCAGCCTCTGGCCCGGATGTTCCTAGCTGCGGAACAAGGCCAACAGCAACCCAGCCTCAAGGGAGGTCTCGAGGCCGTCTTGCTCACGAAGGGCTCGAGTTTCTGCCCTGTCCTCGGGGCGCAGGTTCTGTTCCGGGAGCGATTCACACCTGTCCTGCCACCGCTTCACAGCGGACCGTTAGAGCGATGAATTCTACAGGGCATGAATGTCCGATTCCTCGCTCTTGCACTTGGCTAAGCGGCGTCTACAGTTTCCGGGAATGGCCAGGCCGGGTGGTTTCCACGGGCCAGCTCAGCCAGGCCTGGCGCCTGGTCCCAGCGGAGCGGCTGTCTCCGCTTTCCGGGTCCGAGGGCGCTCGCTGGGCCGGGAGGGCCGGGACGGCTGGCGTGTGTCTGGCTGCCCTAGGTCTAGACCTGTCCGGAAGCCCCTCTGACTGGGGGCACAGCGGGGAGGTGGGGGGGGGGGACAGGCGGCAGGGCCTAGTGCAGATCTGGGGGCCTGGGGGCCGCCAGCCTACAACCCCCCATCGTGTCCTTGGGAGAATGGGGTGAGAGAGGAGGCTACGAGTTATCACACTTGGGGGACCCCCTATCCCCCGAGAATGGCCTCGTTCCCTCCGTCCCTCTGAGCAGCACCGGCCTTGAGCCACGCAACCTGGGGTTGAACTGGAGCCTCCCCTCCAGTTACTGAATAGCTACCGTGTTTCCCCGAAAATAAGCCCTAGGGTGTCTTCTTGAGGAAAAATAAATATAAGACCCTGTCTCATTTTTGGGGAAACGCGGTAGCCTTGCCTCAGTTTCCTCGTCTGTGCAAGGGGATCACTCTCGAGTTATCGGAGCAGGGTCTGGAACAGGGACGGGTGGAGTCACCCTTGGCTAGTGCCACAGGCCTGTTTCGGGTCGCACGGGCGTGGCAGCGCGCGCGGGTGGGGCGGGCTGGGCTGGGGGCGGGCGCCGAGCGGGCAATGACGGAGCGGGAGGCAGAGCCCTGGCACCCAGGGCTGCTTTATTTCACCAGCACGACCCAATCTCTCTTCCTGCCCTGGGAAGGGCGGCAGAACCTGAGCATCAGCCCCGCCAGGGCCAGCATGGTGCCCGAGAGCAGCACCAGCTTCAGGCCGGTGAGGACGGAGCCCGCCTTCCACCGCAGGGTCACCGGGGCCACCTGCGGCTGCACCTGGCTCTCGTCCTTCGGGTTCTCCAGAGCCTCGGGCCCGGGCCTGGGGTTGAACTGGGCCATGAACTCCTGCTGCACGAAGCACCGGTAGACGGCCGGCTGGAAGACCTGCAGCTGCCTGCCGCCCGTTGCGGGGTCCAGGAAGGTGTTGAGGGCCTTGCCCGAGAGCTGGCTCTGCCACGTCAGGGGGGTGTCGTCGGCTTCCCAGATGACGGGCCTGCGGGGGGGACAAGGTCAGCTAGCTGGCGGCCTGGGCAAGCGCCTCCAGCTCCCTGGGAGGGTGAGGAAGGCAGCGACCCCAGAGGGTCATCTGCGGGAACGGGGAGCACGCCCCGTCGAAACGTGCACCCCCCTCTCTGTCCCCGCCCCCCGCCCCGTGCTACCTTGGGCAGCCACGCTGGCCTCCCAGATGCCCCCCGACCCGCGGCGGATGCAGCCCCAGCCCTGGCAGTCCCTCTGCCTGAAGGCTCTCCCTCGCCTGCCCCAGTGGCCCCTCCCTCCCGGTCCTGCCCAAAGGCTCCTTCCGAAAGGAGCCTTCCCTGCCCACCCCCCATTCACAACTGTGTCCCCCCACCCCCACCCCGTATCCCTCCCTGCGCTTATGGCCACCCCAAACGCTGTCTGTTTCGCACATCTTAAACCACCACACATCCTCGCTGCACAAGGAGAGGGATCTCTGTCCACTTCGTTCCCGCTGTTTCCCAGGGCCCCAGATCAAGATCAGTGCCCGGCAGACAGACGAGCAGAGAAGGTGTGTTGGGCGAATCAGCGAACCTGGCACCCGGCACGCCCGGCCGGGCCGAAGAGCAGCCGGACGCCGGACGGAGCGAGGGCAACACGCGCCAGCCGCGGCGGCCCCCACCTGCGCGCAGACCGGGGAACTGGGTGCCCAGGGCGCCGTGACGAGCACTTGGCCGCCGTCAGCCTCCCTAAACACCACAGTGACCCCACGAGGCCTGGGCCAGCAAGACCCCGTGCGGGCGGAGCTGGACCGCGCCCCCCTGAACCTCAGAACGTAACCTTCTTTGGAAATCAGGTCATTGCAGATGTAATTAATTAGGATGAGGTCACGCCGGAGTAGGGAGGGCCCTGAATCCAATGTGACGGGTGTGCTCTCGGGAGGAGGACAGACGCGGAGAGAGGCACGGACGGCAGGAAGAGCGCCAGGTGATGACAGAGGCAGATGTCGGGGGCGAGGCAGCTACAAGCCAAGGGGGACCACGGACCTCCGGCTGCCGCCCAGCACCTCGGAGGGACCGAAGCCCCCCTACCGGCAGCTCGGCTTCAGCCTCCCAGCCCCTGGAACGGTTGGGAGAAAATACGTTTCTGTCCCTTTAAGCCAAAGTTGGTGGCACTTCGCTATAGCAGCCTCATGAAACTGATTCACCCCCATTCTACAGGTGGGGAAACTGAGGCCCAGACAGAAGCCACGAGGCCAACGTCACACATCGGGGATGGCAAGGGGAACCCCGTGACCAAGTGTGTGGGAATTTAGGGTCCTCGCTGCCACCTCCCGCCACGGATCCCGGGTGGAGGTGAAATGGCCCTTCTGGGAGCTGCTGGGGCGGGAGAAGACGGCACACCTTCCCCACCCTCACAGCTGGGGGTGGCTGTGCTTCTTATTGTAGCACTTGTTTCTTATAACTGGGGGCGGGGAGGGGGGTTGGGGAAGAGGAGGGGGGGCGGCTTCCCAGGAGCTCCAGGAAGGAAGACAAGAGCCCCTGAGGGGCACCATCCTCTCCTCCAGGGTCGCGCCGACCCTCCCAGTAAGTCGGGGACCTCGCAGAGCTCCCCCTTGTCGTGGCTGACCCCAAGTCGCAGTCTCATCACGCTGCCTGGGCTTCCCCCACCCCAGCTGGCTCCACGCTGGGCCGCCTCCCCCTGGCCCCTGGGCAGGAATGGGGGCAGGGCCTGAAACTGTCTCTACCGCCCCTCGGAGCCCGCTGGGCTGACAGCCTTGGGACCCTCCCTCTGCGCGCAGATGCGTGTCGTGTCCGGAGGGCCCGTCACCTGTAGATGGATCCTAAGGGGCAGGAGAGCCACACAGACTCCGACTCCTCGTCGAGCTGGAAGTTGTCAAAGGTGACGTACCCCACCCCCAAGGGTGGCCTATTCAGGCACTTGACGCGGCAGGCCTCCACCTGCAGCTCAGGCCGCATGCGAATGGACCACAGGTCCACCTCCCCCAGGTAGAGCCAGCAGGGCGTGGGCTCCTCCAGCGGCTCCTGGACGTAGCAGTAGCCCAGGCGCTTGCGCTCGCCCGGCGCCCCGCAGCGGTTGCAGTCCTGCCAGGGCTCCCAGCGGGTGAAGACGAGCTCCTTGCTGTTCAGGTGCACAGTCCCGTTCTCCAGGGGCCGCTGCCCCAGGTCCCTGTGTGTTACGTGCAGCAAGGCGGCGTCCTGGAAGTCCATGTCGTACTGCGCCACTCGGCTGCCGTTCTTGTCCAGGCAGCTGTAGACGCCCGTCTGGGAGGGCGAGGGCTCTCGGATGACGAGGCTGCCCTCGGGCAGGGTCTCCACGTTGGAAAGGAGGGTGACGTTGGAGGGCAGCAGGTCCCTGGCGTGCACGAAGAGGTAATGCCAGTGCGCCCCCGGGGAGTTGCAGTGCAGCAGGATGTCATTGCCCGAGAGCAAGGCCCGCTGGCACGGCTTGCCTCTGGGACAGCTGACGGAGACGTAGACCCCCAGCGCCGGGACGGCGAAGCCGAGCAGCAGCCCCAGGGCGGTCAGCATGGTGGACTGGGACAGTGGCCGTGGCCGGCACCGCCTGGACATTGTGAGGCCGCCGTGAGCTCCGGCCTCAGCCCCGGTCAGTGCATGAGCTGCAGCCCGCACGGGCCTGTGAGGTCACTGTCCCCTTTTGTGACAAGCCGACAACACACTACTTAATTTCTACTTCACTGGGATAGGAGGAGACCATGTATGACTAGTCAGGGCTGCCTGCCCCAGCTTTCCCCAGGGGGAAGTCTACACTGCCAGGCAGGGTCCAAGAGCACTGAAGTGTCGCCTGTGAACATTCAACGCATTTTTCCCGGACGCCGGCTGGGCTCCGGGCACGCTTGTCAGCACCGGGATAGGGCAGCGGACAAGCCCTTTCTGGTGACTGTTCTACGTCTACACCTCTCCTCCCACACAGCCCCCCAGCCACCCGGCCTCCCTGCTGTCCCTGAGTGTGTCAGGCCAGCAGAGGGGCTCCTGCCTCAGGACTTCTGCGCGTGCCGGCCCCTGGCTCTTCCCCCAGATAATCCGCGTGACTCCATTCTTCCTAAACCAACAAATATTTTTCTCAGCTGCCCCTTTTCCAATCCCTCTTCTAAATCCCTTCTCGGTCCTGATATTAAAAATAGTTACTGTGCTGGCTTGACCAGCTGTCATTCAGTCATTTCACAAACGTTCACCGGTCGCCTACTCTATGCCAGCCATGCCTCTAACCATAGCAGGGAGCAGGTCAGACAAAGCCCTCGCCTTCCGTGAGCCTATCGTCCAGCGGAAGAGAAACGCAGTAATCAAATCTGTGACACCTAACGACAGGTACAGTTGGTTCTCAGCGCTTGCGGCAGTTACGCTCTATGAAGTTGCTAAGAACGCTGAATTCGCAAACACCGAACAATTGCTCCTAGGGGAAGTTCAGGGTTAGGTTCCTATAAGCTTCTGGTCATAACATATTTGTCAACCGATCAATACATAACCTTGTTTTATGTGTATTTTTGTTAAAGGCACCTTTTTAGTGTGTACTGTTGATTCATTAGCATTGAACTCATGGCCACAGCACCGTAACTCATGCCCGGACAACGCTTAACATAACACGCGTGTTTTCCCCGTGAGGCACATCACAGCCTCCTTGCCTGTAGGGACACTAGTGTGTTACCTTATCCTACTTGAGCTGGGAACAGCCTCCCTCTTGCGTGACTCAGATTTCTCACCGTTCCCACCACGCGTCTGCAAATGCCTATAAAAACACCGTGGGTATTGATTTTGGAGTTACAAATAAATTCTAGTGAGTAGGCAAATCTGCAAATTCGGAATCCACCAATAATGGAATGAAGATCACCTGTAATAACAATTACTCGGGGACAACAGGGTGGGGGGATGGGGGTAGAAAGCGAAAGGGTGGTGTGTGGGTGTGAGCTATTTTAGGGAGGACGAGCTAGTTCAGGGACTCGCTGAAATGCGCCAGGTTTACACACACCTGGATGGAGCGACAGGAAGAGCCATGTGGGCATCTGAAGGAAGCAGGTTCCCAGGAGATGACCAAACCCTGACGTGGCTGCCTGGTTGGTGTCTTTAAGGGGAATGGTGGCCAGAGTGGCTGAAGAAGACTGAACAAGGGCCATAGCAGACAGGCCAGGGGTTCATCTAAGTCAGGCGTCCTCAAACTACAGCCCGCAGGCCACAGGTGGCCCGCTGGGGACATTTATCTGGCCCGCCCAGTGTTTTTGCCGCCGCTGCCTGTCCTGCTTAGCAGCCGACTCGTCCCGGGCCCACAGTGCGCATGCGTGGGGTGTGAGCCACACTCTCCAACGGCCCTCCAACCGTCTGAGGGACAGTGAACTGGCCCCTGCTTAAAAACTTTGAGGACCCCTGATCTAAGTCTTTGCTAAGATATGTGTCTGGTCCATGGCTTCCTGTATTTGGCATAAGACGGACGCTTAGACTTCTCTGCAACTGTGGCTTGTATGGTGTCTTGCGGCTGCCCCACCCTGCAAAACCATCTGGAGTTTCTGTCGGCTTCCTGGGACCCTGTGAAGTCCCTCCATCTTACGTCCATACCCCTATCCCTTCCTCTCCATTTCCCTCCTTCGCTCTGTCTCTGTCTTTCTCTTCTGAGCCTAGAGACTCTTTTTCTAGACAGGTAAGAGGAGCTATAGGACAGTAGGAGAAAATCCACTCCCAACTTTCATTTTACGTAGGTGAGAAGTCACAAACTGGGTGGATCCAGCTTGAAGAAATGTTTCGATTGGCCGCTCTGGAGTGTTTTTGGAATATTTAAATCAGTGACCAACATGTAAAATCCAAGAGATTTCATATGAGACTCTAGATTCCCTGCTATTCTTTAAACAGTGTGGGTGAGACTTCTGCTTACTGCTACAATTAAGTACCCTGTATCAGACCAACCCTGTAGCTAATAACAACTGCAGACTTTAAGATAACCACAATTAATATATCTAAGGGATGACAAGATGAGGAATTTGAATCTATAGAGAAGAAAAATCAAATTGAATTCTAGAATTAAACAATACAATTTGTGAAATCAGAAATGTATTAGAAGGGGTGATAAACTATTAGACACAACAGAAGAAAGGATTAGTAAAACAAAAGATGGGTCAGTAGAAAAATATCTATACTTAAACATGCAAGGATAAAAGATAAGAAAACACCAAAGTGTGTAAGAATCATATGAGACATTGTGAAATATTATAATGTTCATGTACATGGAGACACAGAAGAAAAGGAGAGATAGAACCCAGAAATATTTGAAGATATACCGACTTAAAACTTTCTAAAACTGCTGACAGACATCAAGTCACAAATTCAAGGCCTTTGAACCCCACACAGTATAAACATAAAGAAAATCACATCTAGGCAGGTTATTAAAACAAACAAACAAACAAACAAACAAAACAAACACTGCTGAAAACCAAAGAGGAAATTTTTTAAATAGCCAGATAAGAAAAGGACAATTTTTCAAAGCAAAATTTCAAAGCAACAAACATTAAGATTTTCAATTGACTTTTAAACAGAAATAATGGAAGTGAAAAGATAATGAAATGACATCTTCAAAGCACTAAAAGAAGATAACTGCCATTGCAGACTTCTATACCATAGTTAAAATATCCCTTAAAGATGGAGGCAAAAAACAAATGTAGGATTTTTCAGATGAAAACTAAGAGAATTCTCCGCAGCAGAGTACACTAAAAGTAAATTCTCCAGGTAGCAGGAAAATGATGCCCAGTGGAAGCAAAGTAATGCAGAAATGAAGAGCACCAGAAGAGTAGATATGTGGGTAAAACTAAATTAATACTGAGTGTTTTTAAAAGTAATCTCTTGTGGAGTTCAAAATACATGTAAGATAAAAATATTTGACTTCAAAAGCACAATAGATAGAAATGCAATAAATGGAGCTAAATGGTTGTAAAATCTTTGCATTGGCTAAGAAATGTTACAAGTACAAATTTATATTATATTCTAATGAGTTAAGAATTAATGTTGAAATCTCTAGAGTAAATATTAAAAGGGTAATAAAGCCGGGCGCGGTGGCTCACGCCTGTAATCCTAGCACTTTGGGAGGCCGAGGCAGGCGGATTGCTCAAGGTCAGGAGTTCAAAACCAGCCTGAGCAAGATCCCATCTCTACTATAAAAATAGAAAGAAATTAATTGGCCAACTAATATATATATAAAAAAATTAGCCGGGCATGGTGGCACATGCCTGTAGTCCCAGCTACTCGGGAGGCTGAGGCAGGAGGATCGCTTGAGCCCAGGAGTTTGAGGTTGCTGTGAGCTAGGCTGACGCCACGGCACTCACTCTAGCCTGGGCAACAAAGAGAGACTCTGTCTCAAAAAAAAATAAAATAAAAAAAATAAATAAATAAAAGGGTAATAAAGAGGATGTATATCTAATAAGCTAAAAAAAGGGGAAATGAACTCATAATACTTTATGAATCTAAAAGCCATAAAATAGAAAAAGAACCAAAGAATATATGAACAAGTAGAAAGCAAATAGCAAGATAGTATATTTAAACCCAAATATAACTATAATTACATTAAATTTAAATGAACTAAATATTCCAATTAAAAGACAAAGATTTTCATTCTTAATGCCAAAACAAATATCTGAATATATAGTACTTAAGGGAGATTTATTTTAAATAAAACAATATAGAAAAGTTGCAAGTAAAAACAGGCGAAAACATCATGCAAACACTAACCCACAGGAAACTTGTATAGTAGTTATACCAGTAACAGAAAAAGAAGACATGAGGGTCAAAAGTAATAGAGATTACAAGAGACATTTTATAAAATGGCGAATCCATTAGGAAGATGTACAATCCTAAGTTTCTATGAACTAAAAACATACAAAGCAAAACCTGATATTTCTAAATGTTAAAATATACAAATCTACAATCAAAGTTGGAGATCTATATCTCTCAGTAATTGATAGACCATGCAAATACAAACTTAGTAGAGATGTAGAAGATTTGAACCATATGATAAATAAATTTGGCCTAATTTATATATATGAAACAGTGTACTCAAAAACAGCAGAACATACATTCTTTTCACATTTACATGAAACATTTATCAAGGTTGACTATATTCTAGGCCATAAAGCAAGTCTCAATAAATGTTAATGGGATTGAATCATACTTTTTGGTGAGTGGAATTAAGGTAGACATAAATAATAAAAAGATAACAAGAATTTTTCCAGATATTCAAAAATGATTCAATGAAATGTCTAAAAAATATCAATTAGTTAAAAGAGAAATCACAATTGTAAGCAGAAAGTATTTTTAACTGACTGAAGATGAAAATATAACTTATTAAAACTTATGGGGTGCAAATAGTTTGTGCTTAGGTGAAATAAGAGGATATTACAAATAACTTTTAGCCAAAACTTCTCAAAATGGACAAATTCATGGAAAAACTCAATAATGACACAAGAAAAAAACTGAATTGTTGTATATTTACTATTAAAGAAATTGAATCTGTACTTTAAAACTTATGCACAAAACCCCTCTCAAGCCCAGAAAGCTTTAGCAAAGAGTTCTTTCAAACATTTCTCAACAATTAAGAAATAACATCAATCTTACAAAAACATTTCCAAAAATAGAAAAAGATGGAACACATGTGAACTTCTATGGGGCCGGAATCACCTCGATACCAAAACCTTCTAAGTAAATTATAATATAGAAAAACCTCAGGTCAGTATCTTTTATGGACACAGACACAATAACCTAAAGAAAATATTAGCAAATTGATCCCAATGATTGAAAAACAAAAACAAAAGAATAAACATGACCAAATTGGGTTTAGCCCAGGAAGGCAAGTTTAGATTTATATTTGAATATCAGTCTATGTAATTCACCACATTTAAAAAAAGGGAGGAAAACCATATCGTTATCCTAGTAGATGCAGAAAAAGCATTTGATGAGCTTCAATGCTCATTCATAGCTCATAGCTCTTGGAAAATCAGGAACAAAAGGGAATTTTCTTAACTTGAGAAAGTATTTCTATTAAAAACCTAGAGCAAAATTATACTTAATAGTGAGATATTGAGAGTAACACAAGCATGCCTGCCATCAACTTCTCTTTTCAGCATTTCCCTGTAGGTAAGTGAATTTAGCAAAATAATTAGATATAAGGTCAAATATAATTTATATACCAGCAACAAAGAACTAAAACCTGAAATTTAGAAGATACAATTTATGATAGCATGAAAAAAAATCAAATACCTAGGAATAAATGTAATAAAAGATATGTAAGACCTCCACATTAGTAACTACACGTTATTGAGAGAAATTAAAGAAAGACTAAATCATGAAAGAATTTATCATCTTCATGGATTGGAAGACTAAATATTATAATATATTGATTCTCCCCAAATTTATCTTTAGATTCAACAAAGTCTTGATTTAAAAAAAAAAATGATTCCAAAATTTTTACACGAAGGGCCAGGCATAACCAAGACAATCTTGAAAAACAAAGTTAGAAAATATTTACTACTATATATTATGACTTATTAAAAAACGTATAATAATTAAGATACTGTAGCATTGGTGCAAGGATGGATAGATAAATTGTATCCATCAGGATCCAATCAGGGGACAGAAACCACATGAGTGGTGTCTTGGTCTCTAGATTTTACATTTGGTTTCCCCCTCAATATCAGGACCCTGTGCAGAAAAGAACTAGGTCTTCCTTAGTCATCACTTTAACCTTGACATTATCTGCCCAGGGCCCAGCTCAGAGGCAGCACCAGGCAATTCTTGTGGAATGAGCTAGCCAGCAAAGACACCCCTTCCTGCATAGACTGGGAGAAAGAGCCTGATTTTCTGTTGGAAAGTAAACCCCTAGGCCGGGCGCGGTGGCTCACACCTGTCATCCCAGCACTCTGGGAGGCTGAGGCAGGTGGATTGCTCGAGGTCAGGAGTTCGAAACCAGCCTGAGCAATAGCGAGACAACTCCCCCCTCCCCGTCTCTACTATAAAATATAGAAAGAAATTAATTGGCCAACTAATATATCTAGAAAAAGAGTTAGCTGGGCATGGTGGCACATGCCTGTAGTCCCAGCTACTCGGGAGGCTGAGGCAGGAGGATCGCTTGAGCCCAGGAGACTGAGGTTGCTGTGAGCTAGGCTGATGCCATGGCACTCACTCTAGCCTGGGCAACAAAGCCAGACAATGTCTCAAAATAATAATAATAAAAAAAAGAAAGTAAACCCTAGCCCCGGGGGTGGCGTGTGTGTGTGTGGGAACAGGAAACAACGCCTGGGTCAGGGCGAAAGGCAGGGCTACCGCTGTGGTCCTGTCACCTGTAGATGGAGGCCAAAGGGCAGGTGAGCCACATGCTGTTGGTCGACTTGCCCGGCTGGTAGATGTCGAAGACGAAGTAGGGCTGGCTGACTTCCCTGCTGTGGTCACAGGGCACGTGGCAGGCTTCCACCTGCAGCTCGGGCCGCATGCGGCTGTACGGCCTGCTGGTCTCCCTCATGTAGAGCCAGCAGGGCGTGGGTTTTTCCAGCGGCTCCTGGACGTAGCAGTAGCCCAAGCGCTTGCGCTCGCCCGGCTCCCCGCAGCGGCTGCATTCCTGCCAGGGCTCCCAGTAGGTGAAGACGACTACCTGGCCACCCAGGTGCAGCGTCTCATTCCCCAGGGCCTTTTGGTGCAGCCCTGTGTGCGTAATATGCAGGTCGCTGGCGTCCTGGAAGTCGAGCTCGTAGCCCACTAAGAGGGTTATGTCGTTGGTCTGGCAGTGGTAGAAGCCCGTCTGGGAGGGCTGGGGGTTGGTCAGTTGGAGGCTGCCACCAGGCAGCTGCCTGGTGTTAGGCATCGAGTTGAGCAGGGAAGGGTCCTCCCCCCAAATGGAAGAGAAGTACCAGAGTGCCCTGGGATGGTCGCACTTCAAGACGACATCGTTGCCCGTGAGTAGAGCCCGCAGGCATACAGTCTTGTAGGCACAGCTGATTAGTATGTGGGTCCCCACGGCGGGGAGAGAAAGGCTAACCAGCCACAGGGTGGCCAGCATGGTGGACCGGGAGGACAGAAGGAGTCCAGGAACCACCCTGAGCATTGTGAAGTCACCTACAGAACTCGAGGATCAGCCCGCGACGGTGGAATGAACGCTGTTCCACGACGCTTCCGGGACTACCGTTCAGTTCCCGCCATCAGACGGTTTGTCCTGGGTGTTAGGGCTGAAAACGCTAGTGTCCACAGGAGCTGGGCACAAGATGAGTAAACTTAAGTCAGAACAAGTGAACTTAGAAGGCCAATATCTGGCTCCACATACTCCATAGACAAGGATGACTTCGAGACCATCAGAAAGAAGGAGAGACACACAGAAATCACCTGTTTCCAGAATCCAGTGGGAAAACATTACAAGGGCCTCCTGTCTTGTAGACGGAGAGGATTCCTTAATTAGCACCAGCTCGGCTCCTTGGTGGGGGCAGGGCTTCCCAAACCACTGTTGCTGCGGCTCATGCCCCCACTCTTGGGGAGATATCTCCTCTTCCGTTATCCTCCTTGGCTACACCTGAAGTGGAACCAGAAGATGTGCTCTGTTTGAGACAGCAGAAGTTTCCTCAGCCTGCTTGCTGTCTCCCAAAGTTTGGGACCTAAGAGTCCTTGTCAGCCTCCAGTCAAGTTCACGTGTAAAAAACAAAACGAAACAAAACAAAACAAAAAACCTAGACCACATCCACAGTTCTGTTCAAGATCTTCTTCTTCCTCCTACTCCTTCTTCTTCTTTTTTTTTTTCTCTCTCTCTCTCTGTCTCATTGCAGGTAACTTAAACTCTATCAAGCGTCCTTGGAGAGCTTCATCTCTCTTTCACTGAGACATTTGTCCACCTGAAAGGATGTTCTGGTAGTATCTTAATTCATTCAGAGATTTTAAACGATCTTTAATAATTATTTAACTAATGCTACAACCTTAAGATTTTATCCTTGCCAAAAGCTGAGTTCTAACTGGGCTTTGTCTCTCAGTGGCCAACATCCACTCCTAACTCCTATATTCCAAGTGCTTCCCCTCAAGCTGCAAGTTCATTTTAAGCACATCATCTGCCTTCCAGAGTAGCTCAGGCAACAGGCTCCGTCCTTCTGGTTCCAAATAAGTTTTCTCGTTCCCAGTGTATCTAAGCCAATGCCATGTATTTTTTTGCTTTTGATTACATTAGCACTACCGACGTTAATTTCAGTATCAGTCTAGATAGGCTATTGGCTACTGTAACAAACTTCCCCCAAATCTCAATGACTTAAAACGATGGAGATTTGTGTCTCACTCATGCCCCGTGTCTATTGTGGGTTGATGTTGTGATCACTCGGGGATCCAGCATGGTGCAGCAACCGCCATCTCAAACTCTTCCGGTTTCTTCAGAGGAGGAAGAAAGAGAGCTCTGCAGGATTTCAGGCCTATATTAAGTGCTCTGCCCTTCCACGACGCATGACACTCGCTCACAAAACACTGGCCAGAGACAACTATATGGCACTACCAGTCTACCAAGCCAACAAAAGAAATGGAATTCTACCATGTCCAGGAATCTTTTGGCAAATGGCAGTAATGATGATCACAGCTACGCTTTATTACAAGGAGTATTTCCTCTGGTGTGTCCCTTTATAACATAAAATTAAAACCATTTTCCAAAATCTTCCCATCAGTTCTTCCCTAAAGTTCCACTGGCCAGGATTGGGTCCCATGTCGTGATCTAAACGAATCCCTGAAAATAAATGAAGTTTCCATAGTTGGCTTAAACCAATCAAGGAGGTGAAAGGCTTGTACACTAAAAAATACAAGAGACTGCTAAAAAGAAGTTAAAGAATATCTAAATAAATGGAAAGACATCCTATATTCATGAGTAGGAACACTTAATATTGTTAAGATGTACAGGGCGGGCGCGGTGGCTCACACCTGTCATCCTAGCTCTCTGGGAGGCCCAGGCGGGTGGATTGCTCGAGGTCAGGAGTTCGAAACCAGTCTGAGCATGAGCGAGACCCCATCTCTACTATAAATAGAAAGAAATCAATTGGCCAACTAATATATATAGAAAAATTAGCTGGGCATGGTGGCGCATGCCTGTAGTCCCAGCTACTCGGGAGGCTGAGGCAGCAGGATCGCTTGAGCCCAGGAGTTTGAGGTTGCTGTGAGCTAGGCTGACACCACCGCAGTCACTCTAGCCTGGGCAACAAAGCGAGACTCTGTCTCAAAAAAAAAAAAAAAAAAGTCCAATATCGCCCAAAACCATCTACAGATTTAACACAATGCCTATCACATTTCCAACGTTCTTTTTCAAAGAAATGGAAGCAGATCCTAAAATTTGCATAGAATTGCAAGGGGCCCCCAATATCCAACACAATCTCGGGAAAGAATAAAGTTATTTCCCAACTTTGAACAGCCGAACCCGCCTGCTAGTAGCCAGTTTGCAACCTCCCCGAGCCCGACGGGAGGAAGCGCACGGGGTCCCCAGGATGCGCTTCCCCCGGCCGCCGTCGGGGGCCGGCAGAGTCGCGCCGAGCGCCCGGCCCCACAGAGCTCCGACACAGGTGGCCGGGCCCCGGGAATCCAGGGGCGGACTCCGGTCCCCGGCCCCGCGCCTCCTCTCGGTCCCTTTAAGAGCCAGTTTCCGGAGGCCTGGCCTGGGGCAAGGGATGTCCCGAGGTGGAACCAAGAGTTGGGAACGGGGAGGTGGCGAGAGCTTCCTCAGTCAAATTCCAACTTTTCCTGCGCCGGATTCCCCTCCTGCGTCCCGAGGGGGCAGAGCTCCCCTCCCGCGGACTTCCCTTGGCTCTTTACGTCACCCAGCTGGGGGGGGCACACGGAGGCCCGAAGCGCCTACCTGCACCCGGACCCGAGGATGCCAGAGCGGTTGGAAAAGTCAGGCGCTACCGCCTGGCCCCTCCCCGCAGGGCGCACCTAGGCAGGTCCACCGCCAGCCGGGGACGGGGGTGTGGGCAGGAAGGAACAGGTGCGCGGCGGGGCCCTCCCCCTCCCAACAGGCGGATCGCCCCAAGTGGAGCTCGGTTCTCGTGGGGCTCGGTCCGCTCAGCTCGGCTGGAGCGCGAGGGGGCGGGACGGGGCCCGCAGTCCCCAGCGCCCTCCCAGGGAGCCGGCCACTTGGTCACGGCCCTGGGGGCCGGAGCGCACCTGGGTCAGCCCACTTCCGGGGAGGGAGGCGGGGGAGCCCCTCCCCACCGCCCACCCCCGAGCCCGGCCCTCGGCTCCCACCCTTGTGTACCTGGGCGGATCCATTCCCCAGGGCGCGCGGGGGCGGGTGGCTCGGAGAGCCGCACTGGGCCGAGGCATTTTCTCCCGATAGCTGGAAGCCTGCGCTCCGTCCACGTTGTCTCCGTTCCTTAAAACTTCTAGAACGCGGCGGGGTGGACTTGGAATAGGGACGAGGAGCGGAAGCGAGAAGGGGAGGAGCGTGCACCCCTCCCGGCCGTGGCGCGCGCCGCGCCCCCTACCCTCCGCCGGTGCTTGGGAAGGGACGCGCGGGCCGGGCGCGCCTAGACGGCCGCGATGGCCGCGATGGCGCTGGTGGCCCGCGGGCTCTGCCGAGGGCTGGGCTCCCACCCGGCCGCCCCAGGCCGGGGCGCGGTCGTCTTCCTGTGGCTCCTTCTGAGCACCTGGTGCACAGGTACACGGCGCGGGGTCCCCTGCGCTGCGGGACGGCGGGGGGGGGTCTCTAGAGCGGGATGGGTTGAGTCGTCTGCGGCCGAGGCGGCAGGAGCGCGGAGGGGGAGGGGGCAGGGACGAGGCCCTCCGGATCCACTGGATCTTCGGAATCCCGCGGGCGCCGGGGTGGGGGAATGCCCGACCCGTGGAGGGGAGCGCTTCCCCGCCCTCGTCTGGAGATAGCAGGAAGTGAAACTCCCCGGACGGCGAGTCCCGGCGCTGCAGGGAGAACGCGACCCTTTGTGGGGTGAAGGGCCGCCATCGCGCTGAGTGTCGGAGTAACGGGGACAGGGCGGGAGGGCTGGATCGGACGCTTCCTGGAGGGAGAGATCGAGGAGCAGTGTCCGGGCCTCGGGTGGGGTGGGGTGGGTGTGGGCCCGGGGACCTCCCAGCCCCACCCGCCTCCCGCCGTCTCCGAGTATCTGTACGTAAGAGTCCGGGAGGATGGACTCCTGGACTCGAAACCGTCTCTGCTGGCAAGCTTCCACCTGGGTCCGATGCTCGTTTGTGTGGGGTCAGGGGCTTTATCTTTCAGCCAGCTCTTTGGGCAAGGTCCTTTGAGATGGCCTTGGGTAGGATGGGGTCCCCCAAGGCTGACGGAGATATCGTGGGGACTTTAGCCACTGCCCGGCAAAGCAGTTCCATCAGACAGCTCCAGAATTTTCCCTCCAAATTCAAAAAACCCTGGGTGACTTGGAACCCTCGGTGGTTTGAAGTGGCCCTGGGGCACTGCAGTGGCCACTTGGGCTTGCCCGGGCAGGCCACAGGGGGAGGCCCTTCTCCGTGAGAGAGTGGCCAAGGGGACAGGGAACCCGGTGGTTCGGAGGCCAGGGGCTGGGGTCAGAGATGGACAGAGGGTTCCAAGGACACGGGCCATGTGACTGTGCACCTGCCCCTACAGCCCCACGGGCCTGTGAAGTGGGCATGATTATTGTGGCCGCTGCCACGGTTCTGGGGGTCAGGGAAGACCAGGTGCCGGGTGTTCCATAAAGCCACACGCTTGTGTCAAGCCGGGGACAAGTGACGCCGCCCCTTCCCATTGTCGCGCTTGCCTGAGCTCACCGCAGTCCCTGCCGACTCTCCTCTTGCCCTCAGCTCCTCCTGCCAGCGCCATCCAGGTGACCGTGTCAGACCCCTACCACGTGGTGATCCTGTTCCAGCCGGTGACCCTGCCCTGCACCTACCAGGTGACTGCGTCCCCCACGGTGCCCATCGTGATCTGGAAGTACAAGTCTTTCTGCCGGGACCGCATCGCCGACGCCTTCTCCCCGGCCAGCGCTGACAACCAGCTCAATGCCCAGGTGGCGGCTGGTAACCCGGGCTACAACCCCTACGTGGAGTGCCAGGACAGCGTGCGCACCGTCAGGGTTGTGGCCACCAAGCAGGGCAACGCCGTGACCCTGGGAGAGTACTACCAGGGCCGGAGGATCACCATCACCGGAAGTACGTCGGCCAGGGCTGGGGGGGGCGTCGAGGCTGGGCTTGCGTGGGGGGGGGGGCTGGCGGTGCCCTTGTGCCCAGCCTGGGGTCCCCACCCAGAAGCTCCTGAGTGCCAGTGTCTTAAAGGACCGGTGAAGGGAGCATTCCTTCCTCCTGTCCATCCACCCATTCCTTTTATTGAACAACAAAGATTTGCCGAGCACCCAACATACACCCGGGGCTGTTCTCGGCCCTGGCGATGCAGCAGTACCCAGAATCAGCCCGTTGCAGTGAGAGAGACAAACACAACTTAGACGGTCAAGTGCTTGAAGGTACAGGAAACAGGGCAATGGAGGGAGAGGCAGGGGTTCATTCTGTTATCATGGCAGTAATGGCGAACAGTGAGAAGGACGATTTATATAAGTAACAGCTTACAGAGGGTCTCCTGTGTGCCAGGCTGTCATCCAGGTAGGAACGGTCTGAAGCTGGGACCCGGCAGCCCCGGGAGCTCTTGTTTGTGACCACAACGCAGCCTCCTGATAAGGCGGCAGCTGCTGGGACTCAGTAAGGGCAAGGGGGAAGACATTCATTCATTCATCCATTCATCCGTTCAGGGTTTACCCGGCACCTACTATGTGCCAGGCACTGTAGTAGGTGCTGGGGGTGGCATGGTGATCGGGGACGGCCAAGGTCCCCGTCCTCAAGGACATGACATTCTAGGGCTGTGAGCTGGCTGTGAAAAGGCAGGTAAAGAAAGAATGAGAATGTCAGAGAGTGCCAGGTGCTACAAAGAACACAGCGCCGGGCGACGCGCTGTATGGGACGGCTTGGACACGCCCCCCTTAAGACCCCTGTGAACGTGAGTTGAGGAGGGTCTGGGCTGGCCCTGAAGAATCTAGAAGGCAGAGAGGAAGGTGAGGGGCAGTGGGCCTGGGATGAAGGCTCACCCGGTTAATGGCTGCGTCTTTCGCTGTCTGCGACAAGGGTTAGAGTGGAACTCTTGGGCATGGGGACAGGCGGGGGAGGGAGCATCCTGGTCCAGACCCTGAGAGACCAGGTCATGGCGCATGCTCCCTCCTTCCTGCGGCAGAACAGGGATGAGAGGCGGCGTTCCAGGGACAGCCTGTCCGTCCTGCTCCGGGGGAGGGACCAGGCTTGCCCTGAATTCCCATGGGCGGTTCAGCCTGTAAGCGTCCCGCTGTTCTTGATTCTGGAGGGCTTCTTGAGGGCGGGGGGAAGGGGTTTCAATCTATACAGGTCCCCTCCTCTCGAACCCAGGAGCTGCCCCAGTCCGGACCCGGCAGGACTGCCCAGCCCCTGTCGGGACAGCCCTAACACTGAGCGGGAGTGGCTCCTCTCCCGGCACAAAACTCCAGAACGACCCTCGGGCTTATGGGTGGGGACCCCTCCGAGCTCCGTTCCTGGGTCTTCCAGGCCGCCTGGCCCTGGTGGGCAAACATGCATTGTGTGCCTGTCCTTTCAGGAAACCCAGCACCCAGGAGAGCTTCCTCCCTTTCAGCTGTGAGGATGCGGAAAGGCGGACTTCCCTGTGGTCATAGGTTCTAAAAGTGAAAGGGCCTGGGCCAACCAGAAAGGTGTTCACCCTCCAGGTGTCCCTCTGGTCCGGGTGGGTCCTGCCTCCCTTCCATTCATTCTTCCCTGAGTTGGGTGATGTGGGGCGCCTAGAAAGGACCCCCGTTTCTACCTCTCAGGCTCTCTGGGGCCCCTGTGCCCCCCTTTCTCAGCAGCACGGGAGCAGAGGGCCACCTCCGCCACGTGTCAAGAGGGGCCCAGAGGCCTGGCTCCTGTGCCCAGCAGAGACCTGGCATCCTCTCCCTGCACCTGAAACAGTTAAAGCCGTGCCCGGCCCGTGTGATCTCAGGGCCAGCCGGGGACGGGAACAGAGCAGGGTGCGCCTCGCAGGAAGGAGGTGGCCCCAGGCCTGGGGATTGATCTAAAGAGGCCGGAAAGTCGTGTCTTTTGTGGGTTTTGAAAACATCATTGAGGGCAAACAAAACGCATCCAGGCTCAGACCCGGCCCACGGGACTCCTGGATCTCAGCTCCTGCGCTGGGGCGGGGGCTCCCGCCCCCCTCCCAGCTTCCGGCAGGGACCAGCTCTTGAGCTCTGGTGCTGGACAGGTGTGGTCAGGTCTGCTGTAAAGATACAGGTGGAAAAATAATGGCCCAAGAGGGCACTGTGGAAAAACTGGAGGATTCAGGAGAATTTGGAGTTTTATGAGGATTCAGTGAAAGAATGTGTGCAAAGGGGCCTGGCGCATAATAAGAGCTTGGTCACTGGAGGCTGAGATGCTGACGGTGGAGGGGAGGCATGTCCCCAACTCCTTCCCTTCTGCTCCGAACATCACGTCATCCGGAGGCCTGCCCTGGCCTCCTTGTTTAAAATTGAAACAGCCCCTGGCTCCGAGCCTGCCTGGTACTCCGTGTCTGCCTTCCCCAGTCCATTCTCTGAACTGCTTATCACTGTCTGATATGTGACATAGTTAGATTTTTTAAATTTGTCTCTTTTCCAGTTAGAACCTGAGCTCTGTAAGGCAAGGATTCCTATCTGTTCTTCACGGCGGTAGCTCGCAAATATTTTGGTCTTGGAGTCTCTGTGCGCTCATAATTATTGAGGCCCTCAATAATTTATAGGCAGCAGACTGAGAGGAGTTTAAGAAATGTTTTAATGACAATAATAAAGTCATTATAGGGGTTAACATAAATACCGTGCTTTTTATGGAAAAAAAAAAAAGAAAACATATGTTCCAAAACCAAACACGTTTTAATGAGAAGAGTGGAATTGTTTGATAGTTTTGCAAGTCTCTGAAGTCAGGCTGAATAGGAGGGGCTGGATTCTCAAAGCTACTTCAGTGTCTGTCATATGTCGCTTGTGGCTCTGGAGGACTCTACAGTACTCTCTCGGAAAAGGGAAATGACATTTGGGCATTATTATGCAAATAACGTTGGGCCTAGTGTGGTGGCTCACACCTGTAATCCCTGCACTTTGAGAGGTTGGGGTAGGAGGATCGCTTGAGGCCAGAAGTTCGAGACCAGTCCCGGCAACCTATGGGCACCCCATCTCTAAAAGAAAAAATATTTATTTTTCTTCCGAAGATGACATATTTTTAAAAAAGGAAAAGAGAATAACTTTGACCTCAGGGGTCTTCTAGAAAGGTCTCAGGGAACCCCGCAGGCCACACTTTGACAACCGTTGCTCTCTAGGCTACCAAGTGTCTCAAACACTGCGTAGAACACAGGCTGCACCTGGCAGTTATTTGTTGGGTGTTGGGTGAATGGATCAAGTGTGTATTTGCACGTAGCCCTGTGCCCGGAATGCTGGGACAGACGACAAAGGTCAAGGAAGGTCAGCGAGAGGAGAGAGTATGTTCGTTTCTGCTCCTGGCCTGGCCCCGTGTCGGGCGCTGGGGGACCAGCTCCAGTGGTGAGGGGCCGGCATTCTCTCGGGGTGATGGGCCGTCAGCCCCTAAGCTGGTGACGCACCTCGGGGCTCGGGCATGGGAGCCGGGCCCAAGCAGGAGCCCCGCACGGTGGTGACGGTGCTGAGGCCGCTGTGTCTGGAGTCTCTGGAGTGGAGGGGATGGTGGGGGTGAGGCCGGCTTGACATCCAGAGGCCGGGTCATGCCAGGGGCCTCCTGGGGCCGGGGTAGCTGTCTGGAACAGTGTGGACGGGTTTTCCGCGGACAAGAGGCCTGCCTTCCGAGGAGGGAGGAAGGCTCGAGTTCTTGCATTCCTTCAGCAGTTGCTGACGCACGTCCCGGTGGGCGCCAGGTGGTGTCAACGGGGCACCTGTGGTTACTGCTGTCGTGGGGAGGGGGCAAGGGGTCCATGGGCAGGCAGGGTGGCAGGCAGGTCACTGGGAACGGGAGCTGCTGGGAAGGAAGCGGCTGTGGAGCTGAGGGCATTTCCTGGCGGTGATGTTCTCCCCTGGCCTGTCACTGTCCCCCTGGGCCTAGGCAGAGCTGCCCAGTGGGTGCCCCGTCCCACACTGGCGAGCGCCTGCAGGTATTTAGCTAATTAGGGCCTGAGGAGCAGCGAGGAAACCGGATGTGGTGAAAGACTTTGATGAACTAAAGGCATAATTAACAGGTTCCCTGTCTGGGACTGCTCCGGCCAGGAGCGTCCCCAAGCCCTGGGCCTGCCCGGGAATGCAGGAGGGAGGGAGGGAATGGACAGGCGACTGGGAGGGTCTCGGGCTCTGTCTCCCACACGGACACACCCGCACTTTAAGGCCGCCTGGGCATCTCCTGCTGTCTGGAATCTGGCCCATCTCTGCCTCCTTGCTCTGGGCCCGTCCCCTGGGTCCACATTAGGCTCCTGGCAGGGCACGGCGGGGCTCCGGCTCTGACAGGTGGCACAGAGATGGCTCTAAGTTGTCTCTGGAGCCAGAATGTCCCCGTCCCACCACTGACGAGCTGTATGACTTTGGGGAGGGTAGGTGATCTCCCCTGACCTGGTGTCTCATCTACAAAACAGGAATGCCAACAGCGCCCACCTTGCAGACTTCTTGGAATAACCTGAGTGTTTAGGACAGGGCATAAAGGGCAGCATGCCCTTATGAGAATCCTGTCATTGTCACTCGATTCACCTGCAGTGCTGGGAGCAGTGGGGGCCCGTGGCCCTGCTGGGGTCAGGTGGCCCCACCCCTAAGGCGCCCTTGTGCCTTCTCCTCCTGATCCAGATGCCGACCTGACCTTTGACCAGACGGCCTGGGGGGACAGCGGTGTGTATTACTGCTCCGTGGTCTCGGCCCAGGACCTCCAGGGGAACAACGAGGGGTACGCGGAGCTCATCGTCCTTGGTGAGTGGGGCCGGGCCCCGAGAGCCTGCAAAGGGGGAGGGCACGGCCCCTCTGTCTACCTCTGTCGGCCCTCTGCCCTCCAGCTCGCCCTCTGGGCTCTGTCGCCTGCTTTGCTCTCCTCTTGGCACTGCCAGTCACTTGGGCTTTTTTGGACCCTGCACCCCAGGCAGGGACCCCTCGCCACAGGGCTCCCCTCCGGCCAGAGCCAAGCCAGGAGTGCAGAGAACTGGGGGCTCGGCCTCTTCCCAGTCTCAGTTTTTGATAATCCAGATGTGACCAGAGTAGATGGGCAGTGAGTGAGGATGGTCGGTTGTGCATAAAACCACAGGGAGGCTGGGCCACCTCCTGCCATGGCCCCAGGGCCACACGTCACCCCGGAGTCCCCCGCCAAAGAGTGGGCACCTTGCCGTCCGCCCTGCCGGGACGGCCGCATGGCTTGCAGAGAGAGTGAGTTTGAGCGAGACTGAAAGGAGGCCGGCCCCAGATGCCCAGGGGCAGGACGGGGGTCTGGCTGTGGGGCCGGACGTGGAGGGGACATCACCACTGGCCAGCTGCCCTGCTGCGGCCGCCACATGCAGTCCCGCGTGGCCTGTGCACCGCCGTCCCGACACGTGTGTGAATGAGCATGTGACTGGGACCGAGTTCCAGGATGCTTGTGCCACACGACAGTTCACGTGTGCACCCGTAGCCCAGGAACCTCCGCGTGTCGCCTGGGGAGACACGCCATCCACATCCGCAGTTCCCAGAATTTAGTCTCGGGGCCTGTTCATACTCTCAGAAATTATTGAGGGTCTCCAAGAGTTTTTGTCTTAAGTTTTTGTGGGTTATAGCTCCAGTTGCTTAGAAATTGAAACACACAAGCACACAGGCCGTTCGCCGAGAGGGTAATGACGTCATCACGTCATGGAGCCTTGGGACAACTCCGCCGTGGGCGCATGAGTGAACAAGAATGAAAAGGCACATGACGTCTTAGCGTCACCAAGTTTTGGCCAAATGGCCAGGACCCCACTTAGAGAGCCACTGATGGACACGTGTCCTGCCCCGTGGCAGGGGCAGGCGGTGCCACACGTGTGAGCTCTGGAGGGGGCTTTGTGGGCGCAGAACCAGGCGTGTGGCCCTTCCGAGCGAGACACAAGGGTTGTGGGACACAGAGCTCCGGGCCCCCGAGGGGAGACACAGGTGGAAGACATTTGATTCACGAACTGAGATCAAGAGTATATTGTTATAAAGACAATTCATTATTATACATTTTTTTCCCGATTTTAAAATAAAACATTTTCGAGGGGCCCAGGGCACTGTGCCCACTCTGCCTAAGGATCAGGACTCTGCCTTGTCACCTGAGTGGGGACTCTTTGGGGTGCTAGAACCCATGTGTGATGAAAAGACGGGGTGTCCGGGCTGAGGTAGAGCCTTCAGAACACCACGGGACATGTGCCGGAACCCTCTGTGGCATGACAGCAGGGGACTGTGAGACAGAAGTCACACACCGACCAGCCCCCACATCTGGGCAGGGGTGGAGGGCAGGAGCCACAGGCCAGGTCCCTCCTGGGCCACCGCCCTTCCCCACTTCAGGGCACACCTTGGACTTGAGCGGCTGGGGCTGGGTTTAGGGGCGGGGCAGCCTGGGCTGGCTCCTGCCAGCATAATCTCCTGTTTCTCTTTTGTCCCTCCAGGCAGGACCTCTGGGGTGGCTGAGCTCTTACCTGGTTTTCAGGCGGGGCCCTTGGAAGGTATGGGGGGTGGAGTCTTCTCTCTGGGGTCCCCACACACCATTTATGGCGACCGACTCGGGTGTTCCCCCTCCCAACTAAACCCTGCGCGCTGTGGACCCCCCACTAACCCGGCCTGACGCGGACTGAGTAGCACGTAGTGACCGACCGGCTCTGGGGCTGGGCGGGCGGCAGAGGGCCGGGGTGCAGGCGGGGCTCCCGTGACTGGCGCCTGCGGTGCTCTTCAGGGACTGGGCAGCAGGCTCTCTCTTCCGCCCTGCAGCAACCGTCTGTCTTGCTGTGGCCGGGGTGCCTGCTGCTTTCCGCCTTGTCTGCTTGAACCCCGGGGGACTGGCCTGGGGTGCAGGGGGGTAGGTGCCCTGCCACCGCTGAGCCCGGCCTCCAGCTGCAGGTTCCCCGCGAGCTTTGCACGTGGTCGCCTGTGCCGCCCTGCTCCGCCTGTGCTCTCGCTGACCTCCCGGCTCAGGGCCTCGTCTCATCTCCCCGCAGATTGGCTCTTCGTGGTCGTGGTCTGCCTGGCCGCCTTCCTCGTCTTCCTCCTCCTGGGCATCTGCTGGTGTCAGTGCTGCCCGCACACCTGCTGCTGTTACGTCCGGTGCCCCTGCTGCCCTGACAAGTGCTGCTGCCCAGAGGCCCGTAAGTCCCCGCTTGTGACCACCCCTGCCTGGCCTCCCTCCTGGGTCCGAGGGGAGGAGGTGGCTGTCTCCCTGTCCCCCCCCTCCCCCAGCGCCACCGGTCTGGAGGTTATAAGGTTAGCAACCGGGAAAAAGCAGGCCGAGGAGGGTCTGCTATTTCAAATGATCATTTACTTACTCCAGCTTTCAGTTTATTTTGCATTTTCATTTATTTTGAGTGTTTTGAATAATATAATCCATGCACATGGTAAAAAGGAAATGCCCAATGGTAGATAGTCACGTGGAAGTAAAGCTCCCTTTAAAAACAAAATCTTAAGCGAGAAAGGTAAGAAACTGAACAAGGGTTGTAGTGCCCCATAATTTAAGCAAACTTTTTTAAAAGCACGTGTCCACGCAGACACTACGAGGTTCGCCCGGCTGCTCTAAGGGCCCCTGGGGAGGGCTGGGAGTGGGCGTGGGGCCGGGGCTGAAGGTAGAAGAAGCAAACCAAACAGGAGGGCAAGGGAGAAGAAAAGAGTCCCCTTCTCGGGGACCACAGCTGTCACCAGTCCCTAGTTTTGTTCAGGAGAGTGTCTGAGTAGGCCAGCATCTCTGTGCACTGTCCACGGAGCAGTGACAATAAAAGGCCAAGCCACCGTTGCGAGCACGGGCAGGTGGAGGTTTGCAGCCAGCTCCACGCCTGACCTGCTCGGGAGCCCAGCGAGTGACTTTCCCTCCCCGAGGCTCAGTGTCCTCACCTGGGAGATGGAGCTGGTGGCAGAGTTTGTCACACCGGGTACACCTAGGGATTCGCCGAAGTCACGTGCACAGCATTTGGCTCGGGGCTTGGCTCATGCTGAGCACACTGGCTGTCGGGCATTGCCACCGTCAGCCTCAGCTGTGACCGAGGACCTACCGTGTTTCCCCGAAAATAAGACCTACCCACAAAATAAGCCCTAGCAGGATTTCTAAGCATTTGCACAATAGAAGCCCCACCCTGAAAATAAGCCCTAGTGACGGGCATGGCTGCGCAGCGCGTCTGCACAACCCATGCATTTCGTCGTGGAGCGTTTAGGAAGACGGGTGGCCCTTCTCATCTGCCCCATCGTGACAGCTACTATCCCAGAGGTGACCGGAAAGGTGCAGGCAGCCCCACCAACAAGGTCGGCTCTCCCTGTCGGGTCCTGGCCACCCTGTGCGTGCTGCAAGCTGAGGCTTTGAGGGGAAAATAACACATCCCCTGAAAATAAGCCCTAGGGTGTCTTCTTGAGGAAAAATAAATATAAGACCCTGTCTTATTTTCGGGGAAACACGGTAGGTGCCAGAGCCCTGCCACACACACCAGGTGACCTCAGACAGGCAGCAGTCCCTCTCTGAGCCCCGTCTCCTTCTCTGTAAGGCCCCAACCTGATGGGGTGTTGGGAGTGTTAAGGGAAGACTGTCCGAAAGTGCCCAGCACGGGGTGGCGGCTCAGTCCCTGTGGCTAGTTGTACAGTCTCAGGGGTGGGCACCCTGGTCCCTCTGCAACAGTTCTGCCAGCCATCCCTGCCCCTCCGTTGTCACGTTCAGCTGAGAGCTCCTGGCTCAGGCGGTGGGTGTTAGTCCATCTCCCAGAGGGGCTGCAACCAACTTTGTAGTTAGCTCATTAATTAGGACGAGGCCTGCAGCCAGGACTGCAAACGCCTGTCCCGTGGCTGCATTCCTCTGTCCCCACGCCACATTTCTTCCATCCGGAGACCCTGGCACTCCAGCCAGATGTCCCGTTAACTCCCTGACAGAGGGCCTCTAACTTCTGCCCCCACAGACCTGTCAGGGGACATCACCTCCCTCTGCTAACTATAAAATGGCAGGTCACCTGAGCTAACCAGGGGCTTCTAGGTAGGGCTGCGCACTTAGCCTTCTGCTTTCAAAACGGTCAGGGGAAGGAAGCCTTTGAGCCCATCTCCCCCTTCCACTTTCCTGTTCAAGTCGGAGGGCGGAAGCAACCTGCCTAGGACCCACCGACTTCGAGCAGCCACCGGAGCCCAGCCTCTCGCCAGGGGGAGGAAGGAAGCAGGGAGGATTTGCCCTTGAGCTGTCAAGCCTAGAGCCTGGCACGGGCAGGGAGGGGGTGCTGGTGTGGCCCTGGAGTTGGAAACACTGGAGAGATTTTGCTGCTCGGCCAAGTTAACTCCTGAGGCTCCTGCCTCAGACTGACTCCCATTTCGTCTGGGTCTGGACGGGGACACAGCGGGGAGGACCCAGCAGGTCTGAGTGCAGAGTGGGCAGGGGCTTGGCAACCAACAGGGGTACTTGATTCCGGTTGTGGGGACAGCAGTGGACCCTGCACATGGGCTTTATCTAAAGGGGCAGCTCTGTCCACTGTCGCCCTGTGAGCAGGCAGGCCCAGGGTGGCCACATCTTCCAATGAGTCGGCTGGAGAGTTGGAATCTTACGTAAAACCTTTTGATTGTCACATGTTGGCGAACCACCCTGCTGTCAGGCCAAGCACGCTGGCCATGCCACACTGGGGCTGTGGGCTGCCAGTGTGCACTGCCTAGCCTCAAACCTCTACGAGGAGTCACACAGGAGGTGGGGACGTGGTGAAGCCGATGTCCCCTAGCCTCAGGGATGCTGCAGAAATGCAATGAGGACCAGCAGGGACCCAAGTGCCTAGGAAAGGTTTACAGCAGAGGGGGCGTTGGGAAGGTTAGGCCCATGTCCCTCCGGAAGCCCCATGGGTGGAAGGCAGCGTGGCTCCCACCCACTCTCTCATGCAACTGTGTGTGTCCTCCCAGTGTATGCGGCCGGCAAAGCAGCCACCTCAGGCGTCCCAAGCATCTACGCCCCCAGCACCTACGCCCACCTCTCCCCTGCCAAGACCCCGCCCCCACCATCCATTATTCCCATGGGCCCTGTCTACAATGGGTACCCTGGAGGGTACCCCGGAGACTTCGACAGGAGCAGCTCAGGTGAGGCCGGGGGCGTGGGTGGGGGTCGGGAATGGAGGCAAGAGTGGACAGGTGGACTGGGGGTGGGAGGAGGGGCTGGGAACGCAGGGCTTCGTGCCCGGTGGACAGCCACTGACAGCCAGTCTCCCCTAGTCGGAGGCCACAGCTCCCAGGTACCCCTGCTTCGTGACGTGGACAGCAGTGTGACCTCAGGTGAGAACCCATCATTCTGAGCTTGGGCACGCCTGTGGGGGGGAGGGCCGAGTCAGCATCGTTCCTTCCAAGCTGACCACCTCCCGCCCCTTGTCCCTAGAAGTCCGTAGCGGCTACAGAATTCAGGCCAACCAGCAGGACGACTCCATGCGGGTCCTGTATTACATGGAGAAGGAGCTGGCCAACTTCGACCCTTCTCGACCTGGGCCCCCCAGTGGCCGCGTGGAGCGGGGTGAGCAGGAGCCTTGGGGTCTGAGGGCGGAGGGGGAAGCGTGACTCCCTGATACCTGCCCTTGCCATGCTGGCTGCAGCCCCTGGACAGGGTCCCTCCTTTCCTACCCCTGGAGAGTTATGAGCCAAGAGGGTGACACAGCTGGACCTCAGGCTCCCGACCTTAAGTCCTAGCCTCCCCCCAGCAGTGACACCCCCCCTTTCCTTACAGCCATGAGTGAAGTCACCTCCCTTCATGAGGACGACTGGCGATCTCGCCCTTCCCGGGGCCCCGCCCTCACCCCCATCCGGGACGAGGAGTGGGGCCGCCGCTCCCCCCAGAGTCCCCGGAGGTGGGAGCAGGAGCCTCCCGCAGAGCGGCCCGGAGGCGGCTGGCGGGCCGGGCGGCCGCGGGCGCACTCCGTGGATGCTCTGGATGACCTCCGGCCCGGCTCCGCCGAGGCCGGGCGCCGGTCGCCCCCAAGCAGCGGGCGGCGAGGCCGGGCCTACGGGCCCCCGCGAAGCCGCAGCCGCGACGACCTCTACGACCGGGACGAGGCGAGGGACTTCCCGCACTCCCGGGATCCGCACCCCGAGGACGGCAGGTCCTGGGACCGCGCGCCCGCCAACCCCAGGTCCCGCCACCCACGGGCCGGGGACCCTCGGGGCCAGGGCTCCAGGGCCGGGGACCCCCAGTATGACGGGCGGCTGCTGGAAGAGGCCTTGCGGAGAAAGGGGTCTGGGGAGAGGAGACCGCCCCGGGGGGAGGAGGAGGAGGAGGAGGAGGGCTACTACCCCCCGGCGCCCCCGCCCTACTCGCCCTACTCCGAGACCGACTCGCAGGCGTCCCGGGAGCGGAGGCTGAAGAAGGTGAGCGCCCCTGCCGCACGACCCGTCCCGGGCCCCTGTCCCGCGGGCCCAGTTCACACCTTCCCGTCCCTCTTTTGCAGAACTTGGCCCTGAGTCGGGAGAGCCTAGTCGTCTGATCTCACGTTTTGTACGCAGCTTTTGTACTTTTTTTTTTTTTTTTTTTTTAATTGGAAGCGACACTGCTGGAGCTCTTCCCCTGTCAAGTCTAAATAAAATCTGTGACCACGGGCCGAGTCTGAGAGAAGCGTCTGTTTCGCGGCGCAAGGCGGCGGGCGGAGCCGGCAGCGCCCGCCAGCGGGGCCCGGGCGCCCCGGCCGGGCGGAAGGGACAGACCGCGCCGGCCTCCGCCCGCCGCCAGCCCGCGTACGTGCCCCGCGCCGGCCGGCCTCCGCCCGGCCCTGCGTGCGCGCGCCGGCCCCGCCCCGACGTGCGCATGCGCCCCCGCCCTCGCGCACGGCCGCCGGGAGCGCGCGCGCGCCCCCTCCGCCTCCCCCCCCCCACACCCGCCCCACCCCCCGACCTACTTTACGGTCCCCGAGCCCCGCCGGCCGGCCTGGTCCCCGGCGGCCCGAGCCCCTCCTGCGGGCGGCCCGACGTTCCATCCGGGCCCGCGTTCCAGCCGCGCGGCGGGCGGCCGCCCCCTCGCGCCCCGCCGGGACCCGGGCCCGCGCGCGCCCGCCGGCCCGCGGAGGAGACGGACGGCGCGCGCGCTCCCCGGGGGCCGCCCTCCCCCCGCGCGCGTCGGGCCCGGGCTCGCGCCGCCGCCGCCGCCGCCGCGCGCGCGCAGCTCCAGTAAAGGAGGAAAAAAAAGGGGGAAAATAGAAAGCGGCGGCGGCTGCAGCAGCGATCCGCCGCCGGACGGGGCCGGGCCGGGCCGGGCGGCGGGCGCGCGAGCCGGGCACCGGGGCGCCGGCGGCGGCCAGCCTGCCAGCCAGGGCGGGCCGGGCCAGACCAGAAAGTCGCGGCGGCGGCGGCGGCGGCCGGGGAAGGAGGCCCGAGGGCCGCGTGCCGCGGGCGGGGGGCGGCCGCGCGGCGGGCCGGGGCCTCGAGCCGCCGGAGCCGGTGGGCGGGCGCGGGCGGCGGCGGCTGCAGGAGCGGCGGCGGCTGCAGGAGCGGCGGCGGCGGCATCTCCTCCTCACATGACCCCACTGTTTGTCCCCGTGATCAGCGCGAGCGGCTCCCGTGTCTCCTCCGTCCCCTCCTGCCGCGCGGCGTGAGCGCCGGGCTCGGGCCCCCCCGGCTCCCGCCCCCTCCCCTCCCTCCCCCCCCGCCCTCCCCCCGGGCCCCGCGCCCCCCCCGCCCCCGCCCCCCCCATGGACATGTTGGACCCGGGTCTGGATCCCGCTGCCTCGGCCACCGCCGCCGCCGCCGCCAGGTAAGCGCGCCGGCCGGGCCGCGCCCCGCGCCCGCCCCGGCCCTCGGCCTGTAGGCCGGGCCGCCATGATCCCGGCGGCCGCGGCCCGCTCAAAATGGAGGCCGCGCGGGCGCGCGGGCGGGCGGGCGGGCGGGCGGGCGGGGGCCCCGGCGGACCCGGCCCCGGCGGACTCGGCCCCGGCGGCCCCGCGCACCGGGCCGGCGGGGGGCTGCGCGCGCGCGGGCGGGCGGGCGGCCGGGCGGGCGGCCCTGACCCCCTGTCCGCCCCGCGCCCCGCAGCCACGACAAGGGACCCGAGGCCGAGGAGGGCGTCGAGCTGCAGGAAGGTGAGCGCCCGCGGGCCCGGGTGCGGCCGCGCCGGGGAGGGGCTGGGGGCGCCGCGGCCGGGCGGTGACCGTGCCCTGCCGCGGCCGCAGGCGGGGACGGCGCTGGCGCGGAGGAGCAGACGGCGGTGGCCATCACCGGCGTCCAGCAGGCGGCGTTCGGCGACCACAACATCCAGTACCAGTTCCGCACAGAGACGAATGGAGGACAGGTGAGCGGCGGGGCGGCGGGCGCGGGGCGGCGGGCGCGGGAGGCTGGGACCTGGCCCCAGCGCCGGCCTCGCCGCTCTGCCGCCCCCTGCAGGTGACATACCGCGTAGTCCAGGTGACTGACGGTCAGCTGGACGGCCAGGGCGACACGGCCGGCGCCGTCAGCGTCGTGTCTACCGCTGCCTTCGCGGGGGGGCAGCAGGCTGTGACCCAGGTGGGTGTGGACGGGGCGGCCCAGCGCCCGGGCCCCGCCGCTGCCTCTGTACCCCCAGGTCCCGCAGCGCCCTTCCCGCTGGTAGGTGCCCAGCAACCCCCGGGGGGTGGAGAGGGGACACTGGCTCTGCTCCCGGGGAGCCCCGGGGGGTAGGGCAGGGGGCGCGCACACGCTGCCTGCCGGCTGTGGGTGTCAGATCCGGGTCATGCGCAGTGAGACCTTGGGCAGAGAGCTGTTAGGGTGTGTTTTCTTTCTTTTTTTTTTTTTTTTCCACGTAAAGTGGGGTTGATCTGTCTAAGAGGAAAGTTTCTTAGAGTTAAAAATGGATTGTCCGGGCAGGTGATGGCTGAGCATGTGCGAAGTTCCAGGGCCACCCGAGACACGGGACAGAGTGGCACACGCAGAAGGGTCCCACTCCTCTGTCTGTTGCAGAGGACGTAGCGAGCGCCAAACACAGCCACAAGGAGATGGGAGTGGGGAGCAGAGGTGGCTAAGGGTGGCCTCCGTGTCCTCCTGCTCCCCAGGCTGTAATCCAAAACCCCTTCAGCAATGGCGGCAGCCCTGCGGCCGAGGCTGTCAGCGGGGAGGCGCGGTTCGCCTATTTCCCGGCGTCCAGCGTGGGCGACACCACCGCCGTGTCCGTGCAGACCACCGACCAGAGCCTGCAGGCTGGAGGTGAGTGGAGGGAGAGGCCAGGTTGGAGGACAGCGGGGGCGACAGGCCTAGCAGGGAGAGAAGCCCCCCAGCCGGTTCCAACTCTGCCCCTGTCATGGCACTAACCCCCACTCTCCCCGCAGGCCAGTTCTATGTCATGATGACACCCCAGGATGTGCTTCAGACAGGAACACAGAGGACAATTGCACCCCGGACACACCCCTACTCCCCGTACGTGCAGGAGCCCTGGCCCCATGAGCTACTGGGAGGGCCTGGTGTTGGGGCCGGAGGAAGGGAGGGTTTCTGGAGTAGGAGCTGGGCAGGTCAGCACACAGCAGGCACAGGGTATATTTTTTGGCCTATTTCTGCTTCTCTAGTGCAAGTAAAGAAAGTGCCATTTCCTTTTTCCACGCATAGGTTTATCTTGCAAAGGTAATTCTCAACTCTAACTGCTTGACGAATGCTTGGACTAACAGGCCCGAGATAATATGTGTCCATTTTTTTCCCCTTCTTCCAGAAAAATTGATGGAACCAGAACTCCCCGAGATGAGAGAAGAAGAGCTCAGCACAACGAAGGTAAGGACAAGGCGGGGGCTCCTGGGCCACCTGGCTTCATAGGCTCTGCCCGTCGTGGTGATTGGGGTCACAGATAGGGAGGCAGCTCTGGCCCGTTAGGGGCACGCTGCGCATGTTGAGAGGTGTCTGTCACCTGTTGGGGAGGTAGGAACTGCGCGGGGAAGGGAGAGGGCGCAGTGTCAGAACAGACAGGGAGCGTGAGCTGGAATTGGCCGTGTGCTTTGACATACCTGGCTGGTGATTTCGAATCAGTGACCAACGTCTAAAATGGCGGACTGCACCTTCCCGTGTGCACTGCCTGCCCTGTTGAAAAACTGGGTTGATCTGGCTCGCCTGGGCCGATCTTCCCATGCAGTGGCTGTTGCGTTCTCGTCCCTCGCTCCCAGGCCTGCCTGCAGGCCTCCAGAAATAGCTCCGGTCTGCCGGGGAGCACATCTGAAGAGGAAACTGCAAGAAGCTGTGCTTCTGGCTGGCTGAGCCCGAGCATCCTGCCTGCTCAGAACGCTCACCTGAGGTCAATTTCGGCCTTCAGGGCTGCCCCCTAGACCCCTTGCTCCGGCCACAGCCACTGCAGTGGGCATAGTGGCATGCAGTGCCAGGGGAGCATTTGCACCCAGATAACCGTCATTCGCCAAATGTTTACCGACGGCGGATTCCAGGCTGGGCAGCACGGGCCCCGTGCCAGGTCTGGAGCCTGCCGGGCGTGCCAGGGAGGCTCCGCGGAGGGAGGGCTTGCATCGGGCTGCATGCTCACGGGGGACCAGGGGAGGCTTCCTCGGGAAAGCATGCTTTGGGAGCTTCCCGTCGGGAACAAGGCAGGTGGGTCAGGTCGCTTCAGGGGGTGCAGGTTTGGTTGTGGCCGAGGCTGCATGTGGGGTGCAGCTGGGAGGGGCTAGGCAGCCCTGGGACGTCAGAGTGAGGTGCTGATTTCTGAAGGTGTTTGTCGGGGAGGGCCGGGGGTCACTGGTCTATGCAGTCGTGTTCTAAGCAGCTCCCTGAGCTCAGCCATTCACTCAGGCCGCAGACACAGCGGTACAGCGCGCAAGGGAACAAAGTGTCAGCTCTCCACGAGTTCCCTCCGGTGGGAGAGACGGAAGTTACATGTGGCTACAATGTGACGTCGGGAGCAGAATAAGTTACATGAAGGGAAACGAAGCTGGATGGGGAGGAGCTGAGGCAGCAGTGTGCCCTGAAGGCCTCTGGGAGAGGCAGCATCGAGCAGAGAGCTGGACGGGCCGTGGGAGACGGGCTGGGCGGGAATCGGGAGTCGGGGCAGGCAGGAGCGAGCACTGAGGCTGGAGCAGACGTGGGGTGACTGAGAGAGAGAACTGGGAGGGAAAAGAGGAAGTTGGCAGGCGCGAGGGTGGGGGCGGCCAAGGCCCAGTTGCAGAGGGCTTGGAAGAGGCCCCCGGTGTGGACGTCCCTGGCCCCGTGGTTGTGTTCTGGTGTGACCTGCGTGTGGAGGGACTTGCTGAGGGTGGTGGGAAACCGGAGGCTCAGAAAGGAGGTGCGAGGGGACGGGCGCAGGGGGGAGACTCCAAGGCTGAAGAGTCAGGGTTTCATGTTGAGCTTGGTTACTGTCGAGGGAAGGGGTGAGTCTGAGCTTGGTTTTGGGGGTGTGTCGAGGGGCCCCCAGTGGGCAACCCCGGGCAGTCCCGGCTGCACCGCTTACTGGCCAGGCGGCGTCAGGCTGGTGGTTAATCTCTGCACCTGTCTCGCCCCTCGTCAAACCATGTTGACACGACTGCCCCGGGGCTGCAGTGAGTTGTGGCGTGCCACACGCTCGTGGTGCTACCTGGCCACCTTCCCGCCCTGCTCTCGCCCTCGGCCCCTCCCTAGATGAATCCACTTCCAGTCTTGAGTGAGTCTTTCTCACCCTGTGGAAAGCAGCCTTCGTGAGCTTGCCTTGCCCTCCAGCTGCGTCCTGCAGAGCACGTGACCCGCTATCTGCCCATCCTCCCGTAGCCTTGGCGGTCTGGCTCGTTTCTCTACCAAAACAGCGCCACTTAAGGTCACCGTGATGACCTCATTGCCAAATCTACTGGCTTCCTTTCCTGTCTGGGCTCCAGGCATCTGACCCTGCTTATTCCTCTCTTTTCCAGAATGTTCCTTTCTGCGCCACCCTCTCGGATTCTCCTGTGCTCTTTGCTTCTCCCTGCCCCCCAACAACCCATTGCTCAGAGCAAAGCCCCCAGACTTCTCGTGGAACACGTGTCAGGGTCTCCAGGGTTGGTTCTCCCAGGAGGTCCTGAATGAGTAGATCAGGGAGTGGCCTGGGCATCTGCTTCCAGCCAGCTCCCAGGTGATTCTTCACCTTGGGCGAGTTTGGGAAACTGCTGTGGCCACTCTAAGGCTGGTCCCTGTTCCATCTGCCCCAAACGTACAGCGCGTGGGGCCCAGGGAGGGCTCGTGCCAGCTCCAGGTGAGCCCGAGCTCTGTTCCCAGCTGCAAGTCTTCGTCATTTCTCTTTTTTCTCTGGAAGAGTATGTGAGCCACAGAAAGGTGAGAACTGCTTACAGATGTCCTCCGGCCTGCCCCACCCCCTGGATGTTGGTCCTGCTCAGCACAGTTCTTACTCCAGACCCGCATTTTGAACTGTCCCCTCCAAAGCCCCATCTCTGAGTGTCCTGGAGACACCTCAGACTCATGGAAAACAGAACTCACCGTCTGCCCTCTCCAAAGGCCCCAGGGGACATTTCATGTTCCCGAGTAGCAAAAGGGGACCCCTCCATCACAGTCACCCACACCAGAAACGAACGCCAGAGCCGCTTTCGACTCTGCCCTCCTCTTCCCTGTCCTCCCGTGCTCCACGGTTCTGTGTGTGGTGGATTCGGACCAGCTTCTCTCTCTCCTTCCCGTTTCCCACCACGTCCTGGTCCAAGAGCAGCTCACCTTGGAGTCGCAAGCCCTGGTGCCTGCCGGGGCCTTGGGGGATACACGCGGTGTATCAGAAAGGGAGGGGTCCTGGTGACCGGGGCACGCGTGCCCTGCCTGCACGGGTGGCCCTCGCACAGCACCGGCACGTCGCTGTCACGTCACAGTCTAGGGCCACTGTTGCCAGAGCCTCTGAGAAGCCAGAAATCCAGATTTTTATTTAAAATCTAGAATTGCCTTCTCTGTTTCATTGATTTCCACTCTTGATGTTAGGAATTTGTTCTTTCTACTTACTTTGGGTTGAATTTGCTGGGTTTTGTTCTTTGGGAGTTTTTTTCCCCCCTCGTTTTTTAAGGTGATTCTAAACCTCTCTTTTTAATATAAGCCTTCTGGTTGCAAGTTTCTCCCCAGCCCTACTTTAGCTGCCTCCCATTTGGATGTGTGGTGTTTTGTTATCATTCGCTTCGGAGTATTTTCCAATTCTCCTTGTGATTCCTTCTTTGACCTCGGGTTATTTAGAGGTACCTTGCTTAATTTCCAAATATTTGTGAGTTTTCTGGATATTGCTTTTGTTATTGATTTTTAATTTAGTTCTGTGGTCGTCAGAAAACACACTCTGCATAGTTTCCATTCTTTGAAATTTTTTGAGACTCACCTTACAGCCCCAGAGACGGTCTAGCTTGGTGACAGCCCCACGTGCACTCGACGAGAGTGTGTCTGCCCCGTCAGTGGAGGGTCCCCGGGTTCCGTGAGGTCGAGTTGGGTGAGCGTTTAGGTTTTCTGAGCCGAGTTCTTCGTCAGTTACTGAGAGAGGAATGTCGGCGTTTGTCAGCCGCATCTGTGGATGTGTCCAATTCTCCCTTCAGTCCTGACAATTTTTTTTTTCCGAGATCTCGCTCTGTCGCCCAGGCTGGAGGGCAGCGGCATCATCATAGCTCGCTGCAGCCTCCTATGCCTGGGCTCAAGCGATCCTCCCGCCTCGGCCTCCCAAATGCTAGGATTGCAGGCATGAGCCACCGTGCCCGGCCCAGTTCTGGCAGGTTCTGCTTCTCAGTTGTGCTTTAGGTGTCACACGGGTGTGACCAAAGTGTCTCTGTGGAACTGACACAGCCTTGGTCTCAGCGGGTCTTCCTCCATCTCACGTATGCTAACGGTCTTCCCCAGCCGAGGGCCGGACCCCGTCGCCACCTGCCTAACGACAGGGCCTAGACTCAGGGCCTGGGCCTCTAGAGGAGGAGGAGCAGGTGAGGTCCCGGCCTGTCGGCAGAGTGTTCAAGGCCTCGGCGACCTGTGACAACTTCCCCCACCCCGACCCGAGGTTATTTTCATGGCACCGTTTCTGGGACCTTGCCACTTGTCTGCCTGAAGTCCTGCCTCTCAGGAGCCAGCCCAAGTGTTCCTAAGTCTTTCTGGGAGGACTGTCCCACCCCCATCCGCATGCAGAAGCCATTGCTCTGCCATGACACCCCCCAGGCTCTCTGTACAGTCTTCAGTCGACACCCTTGTGCTTTGGTGTCACTGCTCGAGTGCACTTCACAGGGGCGCTGGGTGCCAGCGGGGCAGAACCGGGGCCGGTTCCACCTAGGCTCCAGCCCGGAGGAAGGCCCTGCAGGCGCGTTAGGTGTAGACGCTAACGGGAGAGGGTGTAGCCGCAGCCCGGCGCACAGGCTCCGGCGACCGGGCCCTGGGAAGGTAGAGAGTGACGCCGTCTCGTGCCCGGTTCCTCTGGGAGACATTGGGAACGGAGCTCGCTGCTGAGTGTGGCGGGCCCTGCCTCCAGGCTGCGGCTGTCCTAGCTCTGTGGGCCACAGAGTTCCCAAACACGGGGATGTGGCGTCTGTGTCGGGAGGGCTGGGGTCGCCCTGACGGGGACAGCGTGCTGAGCACTTGCCTGGCCAGGGCTGGGCCTGGACCTCGCTCGGTCCCAGGCACCATTGCATCTTGTCGTGGTACCAGGGGTTTCAGAAAAGAGAAGAGAGCGAGGGAGGAGGGGGCTCCGTGTCACCGGAGGGTGTTGTCACTTAGGCCAAAGTGGAGGTGCTTGAAGATGGGGGCTGGTCAGCACAGAGAGGAGAAAACCAAGAGACGAGGGTGGGATTGGCCTGGTGGGGCCACGAGCATCCCAGGGAAGGGCGGGGTTGGCCGAGGTGTGTTCTCTGGTGACAAGTAGGGGTGTGCTCCGGCCCCAGTGTCCCTTGGCCACACCGTGCCTCCCTCTCTGCATCCCACGCGGCCCATCCTTCTCTCCACAGACGCCACAGACAGCGCGAGCCGTCCTGGCAGGGGGGGGGACGTGCGGGGCAGGAATCGGGGTAGCTGGGCGTGGTGTCGTGTCCCCAGGGCGCCTGTGCTGTGCTCGGGAGGCAACTCGGGGCCGGAGCGGAGGTCTGGGGGGCTGGCACCCTCAGGCCCCGGCAGGTGTTGGCAGGACGCGCTGGGGGCCCGAGGGCGCCCTGTGTCGGGCAGCTGCCACCGGCTGCCAGATTTGAGTGAGGTTGTGGGGTTCTGCGGAACCACATCACACACCTGGGTTTCCACGTAAAGCCCTCCCTTGGTTTGCATCCCGGGCTTTAGGGTGGGGTTCGTGTTGCTCCTGGCGGGGGGGCAGTGCCCGCGAGGGGAAAGGATTCTAAGCAGGGGGGCGTTGGGCTTCGGTTTTAGAGATGAGGAGAGAAACAAAATCGGGGGCCCAGGCTGTTGGGGAGGCCGGAGGATGGAATCGGGGCCGCGGGAGCTGGCGGGGGGCCCTGGCCGTCTCCTGGTCCCTGGGAGTTTCCGTCCGCTGTGGCCAGAACTCTGCTTGTCAAAAGACACTAATCTTGATGGGAAATTCCCTGATTTTTAAAAGTTGCCTCAAATTTTGGGAAATGTACCAGGCAGGCCAACACAACGAACTGGCAGTCCCTGGCGTTTGAGGCCTGCCTGAAGGTAGGCGGCCCTGAGGGCCAGGGTGTCTTTGCTACTCGCAAGAGCCGGCTGCCTGGGTTCAAGTACTGGCCCCGCGCTGGCCGGCGCTGTGAGGGGGCGGGGCTTGCACTGTGCCTCAGTGTCCTCGGTCCGGGCACCCACCCCGCGAGGGGCGCCGCTGGGGCGCGCGCAGGAAGTGCCGTCGGCGTAGCCGTGTGTGGCTGTTGTCCCCGCAGTGGAGCGGAGGCGGAGGGACAAGATCAACAACTGGATCGTCCAGCTCTCAAAAATCATTCCAGATTGCAACGCGGACAACAGCAAGACGGGAGCGGTGAGTGTCCCCCGCCCCGGCCCGGCAGCCACCTGGCTTCGACTGCTGCGGTGGGCCAGGCCCCTCTGCCCCCTTCCAGAAAGCCTGGCCGGGAGCAGTCCGGGCGGGCACAGGCGTGCGCTCTGACGGCTCGCCCCGCCCTGCACGCCCGCAGAGTAAGGGCGGGATCCTGTCGAAGGCCTGCGACTACATCCGGGAGCTCCGCCAGACCAACCAGCGCATGCAGGAGACCTTCAAGGAGGCCGAGCGGCTGCAGATGGACAATGAGCTCCTGCGGCAGCAGGTGGGTGCCAGGGCTGGAGCCGGGTGGAGCGCCCAGGAGCTCCGGACTCGGGGGCCAGCCCGGCTCCCTGGTCCCCGTTGTGTCTGCCAGATCGAGGAGCTGAAGAACGAGAACGCCCTGCTCCGAGCCCAGCTGCAGCAGCACAACCTGGAGATGGTGGGCGAGAGCACCCGGCAGTGATGCCCGCCACCCGCCGCCGCGCCGGCCTCGGCCGCCCTTCCCCAGCCCTTAGCACAGAGAGGGACTCACGCCCCTCCCCCAGCTGCGTTTTTTTATAGTAGATTTTTAACAAAAACGGGGATAAATAATGCATTTCTGTGGATACATTGCCCACCACCCTCACCTCGGAACCACGTCCCCCGCCCGTCCGTCTGGCCGCTCCCTCCCGCCCTCACTGAGCCCCGCACGGCTGCGCTCCCCGGAGGCGGGCGAGGAGGACAGGCCCTGCGGCGCTGCCTCCTTGGCCTCCAGGTGCTGAGACGGGGCTCGCGGGAAGGAGGGGAGCCCGTGGGGGCCCCGGGGCCTGGGCCTGAGCAGGGAGGCCACGCCCCACCCCACCTCCTGTTTCTGGATCCCTGCTCCCCTTTGGGGGTATGTGTGTATGTGCGTGTATGCGTGCGTGTGCGTGCGTGTGTGTTTTAATTTTCTTTATGGAAAAATGGACAAAAAATAGAGAGAGAGAGGTATTTAACTGCAATAAACTGGCCCCACGTGGCCCCCGCCTTGTCTGATGGTGTGTCTGTCCGTGTTGGGAGCGGGACGCAGCCGGGGCCTGCAGAGCCCCGTGACGACGGTCCCAGCCGTCCCCACCACCCGGTGCCCACTGGTTGGTTGGGCGGGTGGAGGAATTAAGGAAGGAACGTCCTCTTTGAGGCTCTAGGTGTGCGTGTGGAGGGGACCTGGGTCGAGGACGGTCCCACATTGGAGGAGAGGCTGGGGTCTCCGGTGTCCGCAGTCCCTGGGAACAGGCCTGGCTCCCGGCCCTGCGCCTCTGGGCTGCAGCCCTCCCCCCTGCACCAGCCAATGGTGGGGCCTGGCCTTGAGCCCCCCACCCCCCGGGAGGGCAGGTGGCCAGGAAGCCAAGCTTGGCCCGTCAGCCTGTCGCCTTGCGCCGTGGCTCTGGCGCCTGTGCCGTGACCCCTGCCCCTGGCTGATGACGAAACCTGGCCTGAGCTGAGATGCAGCGACGCCCGGCAGGGCTGGGGCCCTCAGGCAGGCACGTGCTCCTTGCCGGACACTTCGTCCTACAGCCCCGTTCAGTGCCACCCACTCCCAGCAGCTGGGCCTGCCCACCTGGTCACCTTCCTGCGCTTGCCACCCTGCCCCCATCCCAGGTGCCCTCAACTGGCCTCTTCCCTCGAGAGTCCCGTCTCCTTTTGCTGACTGTCCCCACCTTCCGCCTCCCATGTGAATGGGGAGCAGCCCTGGCTCCCCGAGGGCCTGTCCGTGTTCGTGGTTTTGTGTGGGCTTTGCCAGTGCAGCTGCCAGGAAGAAGTGTCCGTTCCTTGGCAACAGCATTCCTGGCCTCCGGTGACGGTTGACACGGGATGGCCCTGAGTGAGACAGAGACAAAGTTGCAAAATGTCCAAGGGCCCATCACTGGAACCAGGGTTTGTGGGTCCCCCTGGCCTGTGCACCCCCTGAGGTGGTCCGGGTAGTGGGTAGGAATGGAGGTGCCACAGTCGGGTGGCCTGGGCTTACTCCCCCATCCACTGGTGTCGGGGAACCAGCTCCCAAAAGAAAACCCTGCTCTGTGGTGCTTGCCAGTGCCTGTGGTGTAAACTCTCCCACCACTGCTGGTCGCGGGGTACCACTGTGACGCCACTGAATGTGGAGTTGGGATGTGCAGTTTGCTCTGTTGAGCCGGGTCTGGTGCCCTTCTGTGCCCTGCTGTTTAGGCGGGGACAAGAGGGTGGGAAAGCCTGGTGGCTAAGAGCTCAGGCCCAGAGTCAGGCTGGGCAAGCGTGGGCACTGCCCTGCTCTCTGCCTGCGTTTCCTGTAAGTGAAGGAGACGATTCTCCAGGGCGGGGAAAGCTCCTAAGAGGGAGCAGGGTCTGGAAAGCCAGGCCCCCCGGGACCCTAAACCCAGAGCAGAGCCCAGGGTGGGGCAGCCAGGAGCTGCTCAGAGAACAGGGCACAGGCCAAGGTGCCACAGAGGTGAGCTAGCCTCTGCGAAGCGATGTGCTAGCTGTTACTGCTGTCATGGTCACAAGCTCACCGGGACATTTTGCATCTTGAGCGTCTGGCGTTTGGGAAGTGCTATGTGGGTACTGGGGCGCCACCGACACTCCCTGCCCCTGGCGCCCGTGCTCCCTGCCCAACCTGTGCGTGTGTGGGGAGAAACTGAGGCCGAGGGCCCGGTGCGTGCCAGCCTCGCGCCCTGCGAGAACGAGGGCGTCCAGGAAGGGGGCGGGGAAGGACGGGCTCCCTGATGCTGCTCGCCAACCTGGTCGACTTCTGAAGCAAAAGGGGGAATTTCCCCCAGATCAGCAGGGTGACGTGCTGGGGAAAGGGCCCCCTCGGTGGCTGCTGTCCCGCAGCGAGTGTCCACGGCCATCTGCCCCGCCCCCAGACACACCTCTGCTGGCTGAGGGTGACACAACCCTGTTCCCCGTCACTCTGTTCCCGCTTATCTCCCGCCTTTTCGGCGCCACCACCTTCTTGGAAATGAGTTAGGCCAAAGGGGAGGGGGCTCAGACCACCGCCTTCCCCAGCGGGCCCCATAAAAGCGGCTGTCACTGGGTCCCAGCACAGAGCAAGTTCCAGACCCAACAGCGGGACGGACAGACGACAGACACCGCAATGGCACTGAACACTCAGATCCGCGCTGCCTGCCTCCTGCTCCTCCTCGTCCTCGCCAGCCTGACCAGTGGCTCCGTCTTCCCGAGACAGGTGAGAACCTGCCGGACCTGGGTCCTAGCAGGGCAGCGGGGGTTGGGAGAACCAGACCCCCGGGAGGGGCCACCGCGGGCCGCTGGAGACTCCCCAGCAGGGGGCAAGCTCAGGACAGCTCGGGGGGCCTGGCAGCTGCTTCAAGGACAGGGATGGGGGACCTGGTGGTGGGGACAGAGGACTGGGGCCCTGGACTAATTACTCCGGTATTTGCTGAGCAATTACTTAGTATCAAGTCTTGCTCTAGATGGGGCATAAAGCAACGGACAAGGCAGACGAGAAAGAAGAGCTTCGCTCTCACGGAGCACAGCCCGGCCAAGGAATTAGTTAATGAATGATTAGAACATAAACAGTGGTGTTTAGTAAACGGCACTCAGGAATAACATAAAGGATGGTGGTAGGGTGACCGTGGGGGCCGGCAGATGGGTCAAGAGGCTGTTTGGGGAGTAAACGAGACTTGACCTGCGCCTCCGGGGATAACAGATGAGGCCGAGGGGCGGCAGGGTACAGATCACGCAGAGTCTCTCGGGCAGCTGTGCAGAAGCTGGTTTTTCCTTGCATGTCGAGGAAACCCCTGTTGGCGTTTAAGATGGGAAGAGCCACGATCTGGCCACGTTAAAGTCTCTCTGCTGTGTGGCGGGCGGACAGCAAGAGGCAACGTGCGGGAGACACACCCAGGCAGGGGAGGGCGACGTCCCAAACCAGAGTGGAAGCCGTGGGGAGAGGAGGAGACGGGTCTGGGAGGCTTTTAGGAAGCAGAGCTGTCTGGCGGAGCGTGAGTGACTGCAAGAAGGCAAGATCTTGCCTCCCGAGTCAGCTGGGCGCCGGGGCGCCGGTCACCTGTATCTGAGAGCTCCTTCAATACCCCTTCCTCTTCCCCAGACGGGACAGCTTGCAGAGCTCCAGCGCCGGGACACAGCGGGAGCCGGGGCCGGCCGGACGGTGAGAGCACAGGGATGCCCTTCCCAGCGCCCCCTTCCCTGCCCGGCTCCTCCTGTGCTCACTGTCCCTTCCTTTCTGCAGCACGCGCTCCAGCCGCGAAGCCGGCGAGACACCCACTTCCCCATCTGCATTTTCTGCTGTGGCTGCTGTCGGAAGTCAAAGTGCGGGATGTGCTGCAAGACGTAGACCCTGCCTGCCCCACCCAGTCCTTCCCTTCCCTTATTTATTCCTGCTGCCCACCGCCCACCCACTCTGGTCTTGGAATAAAATAAATGGTTCTATCTTCTGTTTTCCAAACACTAGTGTCTGCTGTCCTTTCTCCCGGCCTATGCCCGGGCCGTGTTCCGGCCTCTGCCTTACAGGGCTGGTGCTTGCTGGGGTGCACGGGGGCGTCCCTGTGTGCTCGAGGTTGCTGGGATTCTTGGTGAAGCAAACGTGTTTTCTGTTCTTTCCCTTCCCTCTCCACTTCAGAAGATGGGGGATTTGTGTTGCAACAGCAAGAGACGAAAGTTAAACAAAGTTTCCTCTCCTTGAAGTCCCTTCTTGAAACAGTTCTCACAGTAAGATCCAGGGACTCCTTCCAGGGCTGCACAAAGCGGAAACTACTAAGATGTTATTTGCTATTTTCACTCTCCTTCCCTCCTGAGTGTACAGTGCAGTTTTCCTGCGGCTTCATGACATGTGATGACATCATCACTGTGTTGGCTAAGGGATTGTGTGCTTCTGTGTCTTGGGCTTTAAAAATTCCCCGTGTCACTATCTAATACATTAAGCAAGTAGAGATATAATCCACTTATACAAGAGCTTTTTGGAGGCTTCAAAAAAATTTTTTTGGGGGGAGGGTAGAGGGATCCTAAGACCAGTGTGAGAACCGTGACCTTCAAGGGCCAGACAGGTCTAGTAAACCAGTGAGGCAAGTTGGATTTGTTCTGTAGGAGCATCTTAAGTTGTGTTCTCTCAATAAGAACGTACTTTGCACTTGAAACACTTAGGAATATGGTTCACCTCCGTAAGGAATTAAATTCCCTCCCACTCTTCTTGGAAACAGTACCTCTCTCATTCTGGTTTTTTTTTTTCTATGTATTTTTAGTTGGCCAATTAATTTCTTTCTATTTGTTAGTGAAGACGGGGTCTCGCTCTTGCTCAGGCTGGTTTCAAACTACTGACCTCAAGCGATCCTCCCAACTCTGCCTCCCAGAGTGCTAGGATGACAGGCGTGAGCCACTGTGCCCGGCTGCCTCTCTCATTCTGATTGCCCCACTTCCGATAGAAACAGAGACACATGATGTATTTCACTGTCCTCTTTGTGTACAAGAAAATACCGGCACTCGCATGACGGAAAAGGACATTGGCCATTTGGCCTCAATGTTGGGCATGGCCGGGGGTGGGGGGCCTGGGCCCAGCGGGAGACGGCTCCAAGAGTTGGCTGCCGCACCCACAAGTGGGCAAAGCAGGCCAGACCTGCTGATTTTTTCAAGAGAAGGTGGAGAGGTGGGGAGAGGGAGGAGCTGGGGAGAGCTTGGTCTCCTGTTTCCGAAGCATCTTTCGTCCTCTGCCCAGCCTGAGCTCCGCCCCCTTGTCTTAAAAAGGAGAGAAGCGTCTCTTTAGCACTCAGCTCATCTGGCTGTGGAGCTGTCCAACCAAGGGGATGAGAGCGAAATTGTTTTGGAAACTGACAAATACCTCGTAAATGTAAAGGATCCGTATTGACGGGGGAGGGTGGAGGCCTTACGTGCCTGGCTGCATAATATTTCAGATAAAACTGGGCTAATATCTAAAAACCAGGACATTTCACATAAAAATCTGAATTTCTGCTGTTATAGGTTAAACTGTGTCCTTCCGAAAATTCATGCTGAAGTCCTAACCCCCAGCAAGTCAGAATGTGGCTTTAGTGGGAGGTAGGGTCTTCCCAGAGGACCCTTCTCAAGTTAAAACGAGATAATTGTGGTGGGCCCTAATGCAATATGACCGATGTCCTTATAAAAGGGGACGCTGGGACAGAGACGCGCACAGGTAGAACACCATGGCAACAGGAAGACAGCCGTCTGCAAGCCCAGGAGAAAGGCCCGGAACAGCTCCTTCCCTCACAGAAGGGACTGACCCAGCAACACCAGCATTTCTAATTAGAAGCTTCTAGAACCGTGAGACAGTAAATTCTGTTTATTAAGCCACCCATTTTGTGGTGCTTGGTTCCGGCAGCGCCAGCAAACTGACACACCTGCTTCCTCACGGGGGAGCAGCCGACCGGGCAGCACTGGCCCTGGGTCCCCCGTAGATGGGCACCTGCTCTCCAGGCCGCACCCCGCACCCAGCCTGGGTGCGTCCCCGCACCCAGCCCCTCCCTCTCACTCGCTCCGGGGGCTGGAGCCCCGAGACCACCTGCCCGCCCTCCCCAGGAGCAGCCTTCGGCTCACACCCAGGCAGGAGCAGCGGCCCCGGACTGCGCAGGCACACGATGGGGGGCTGGTGTGGACGCTCAGAGCCGTGATATGCCAGCACCCCAGGATCTCGGCGTCCTCCCCCAAAGCCCAGGCGCCAGGCCCCTCTCTTCTCCGGCGGGACCCAGGCGTCCAAGCCCCACCCCACTCTCAATGGGCCTTTGTCCCCGACTGGGAAAGGCACGGGCAGAGTCTGACATCATGAAGCCTCGGTGGGGGCGGGACTCCCCCTCCCCCTCCAGCCTTCCCCTGACTCCTCCATCGATCCGCTCCGGTCCCAGGGATTCCCCCGCCTCTCACCCCTGGGTTCTCCCTCGGGAGAAAGGACCCTCCTTCCCGGTGGCTCCAGCCCGAAAGAGGACAGAAGTTGTCCCAATGTGGCTGAACAGCCGGTGGGCAAACCCCTGCTACGTTTGAAGGTGATCACACCACCTCCACCCCCCCTCTTGCGAAGCTCGTGACCAGCGGGAGGGGCTGCGGTGGCAGCAGGACCACCGAGGCATCTGCACACAGAGGACCCCCCAGCGCAGAGTCTGCTGGGTGCACAGGGCTCCAGGGACACAAAGGTGCACAAGAGGGACAGACAGGTTTCTGCCGCAGCCCTGCCCTCCGAGAGCCCCCCGGGCCAGCGTGCGAGGACAGCACTGCATGGAGGGGCCTGGTGACAGGTGGGAGAGGCGGCTTCCCGAGGGAGCTGCATCCAGGCAGCTGAGCCTAAAGGATGAGCCGGCTGTGGCCAGTGCCGGAGTGGGCAGTGCCATGGGGGGGGCGGCTTTCCAGGGAGAAGGAGCAACAGGTACAAAGGCCCCGAGTCCAGAGATGCCCCAGTGTCTCTGAAGGACACATTCAGCCATGCACTCCACGTTTATTAAGCTCCACTGCATGCAGGAGCTAGCCTGCAGGCTGCGGTCCACGGGAATGATGCAGACAGAGCCCCCGCCCTCCTGGAGCTCGCGTTCCCCCGAAGACAGTCGACACGTGTGGTCATTTTAGGTGTCAAGAGAAGCCAGGAGGAAAATGGGCCAGGATGGCCGAGGGGGACGCCACTCTGGACAGGGCGGGAGGGCCTGTCTCCTCCCCCTGCCCACACCGGCCTCTGCTGGCCCCTTGGGACTGAGGTTACACCTGACCTTGCCAGAGGTCACCGCCTCCTATCCCTCAGCCGGGGACTTCCAGAGGGATTAGACAGCCCCCCCAGAGACCCAGAATCAGGGCGCACAGTGACGGAGGAGCGGGGAACGAGCGAGGCAGCCCCCCATCCCTCCAGGAAGGAGCTCGTAGAGCCCAGGCGTCAGGCTGCCCTGTCCGAGCCCCATGGTGACAAGGGCCCCTTTGTGCCCCCCTCCCCCGGGGACAGGGAGGAGCTGAGCCCTGGAGGCAGGCGGCCCCTGGCACCCGGGGGGAGGGGAGGGGCCGGCAAGTGGGGGCCTAGACCCTGGGAGGCAGGGACCGCGCTGGGCCGCGGCGGGCGCAGAGGCGAGAGCACCCAAGTGAGTACTGCGCCGGGAGGCCGGGCGCGGGGGAGCGGAGTCCCGGGCACCCACAGCAGGGCCAGGTCAGGTGCTCTGGATGAGGGAGGGTCACTGCGAATGGCCGCTGGTTTAGGACGCAGGAGGGTGTGGCTTGCGCTGCTTTGGGAGTGGGCTGGGACGGTGGGACGGGGGCTTTGGGAAGGAACCACAGGGAGAAAGAACAGAAGGCCCCCGGGCAGCCCTCGTTCGGCGCTGGAGCTTCTGCAAGGGCAGCTCCCCCAGGCTCCCGAGCGAGGGGCAGAGCCGGAGGCGCCCGGGAGGTCAGGCACCCTGCAGTCTGGGAGCGGGTGGGGGCCGCGGGCTGTGAGTGGGCGAGTTCCGGCACCCGGGCGCACGACAGGTGTGTGCACACGTGCACGCTCGCCCACGGGCTCCCTGCGCCAGTCTGTCTGCATCAGTGTCGCAACTCTTCTCATCGCGTCCCACTGGGGGACTTCTGGAGTGCTGCTCCTAAGCCCATCCCTCCCTCCAAGTTTTCACACTGCAGATACGCCGTATGTATGCTCTCGACGCGGCCCTTTACAGAGCCGAGATGCATTATGACAGCCAAGGCTGCTCGGGCCCTGACCCCAGAGCGGTTTCAGTCGTTAGGCACGCGGGGCTTGGGTGCCCGTTTCGCGAGTCTGCCCGTGCCAGGCGCTGGCCCTCACCTGTGTCCGTCTCCTGCACCGTCCTCTCGCAGGTGCAAGTGTGGCGTCTGCCACGTGTCCTCTGGCGCGTGGCTGGACGGACCCGTCTATAGCCGCGGCTGGGCGTGCGTGTGCAGGTCCCTGTGTCTGAGTGAGCCCGGCACTCAGGCAGGGCGGCAGGTGGGCCTGTCTGTCCAGGTGTGCGTGGAGCCAGGTGTGCCTCTGTGGCCGTGTGAGTGGGGACAGGGGGTCTCGGTGCTGGCCTGCACTTGTCTCTGATGTGTGAGCCTGCTCCCTCTGGCTGGGACGACAGGAGCTGTCACGTTTCCTACCAGCGGCCGGCCGTGTCCGACTGTGTCTGTGGGAAGAGCGCAGCGGAGGCTGGAAAAGCAGCCGCCCGGAAACCCTGGCTCCAGCCCCGAGGCGACCCACAGGGCAGCCGGGTGCCCGCGGCTCATGAACCCCACCCCAGTCCTTCCCGGCCCCCCTCAAGGCCCAGCCGGGATGCCTGGGTCCTCTCTCGCTCCCCACCTACCCCAGAAGCCCCCCAGGACGAGGCACCCCGTCCCCCAGGGAACAGGACTCTTTTGTACCGGCGGCTCCGGCCGTCTGTGGGGTGGGAGGGGGCGGCAGGAATTCACGCGGCATGCGGGGAATGCCGATGCCTGAAACCCAGTCATTGATGGGACCCGGTCCCTGCCGGCCGCCCCCAGGCCTCGGCCGTGGGACACCTGCTCCCTCACCCCGCCCGCCACGCCCCTGCCTCACCCCCTGCGCTGCTGTCTCCTCCCTTCCCCACAGTTCTCCCATGTCCCGGCTGGCGGGGAGGTGTCCCGTGGAGCGGCTTCGCGGCGGTGTGGGAGGGTCCCGTGTCTGCGGGCAACAGGGGCCACGTGGGCAGCCTCACAAGACAGGCCGCCACCCCTGCGGGAGACAACGCAAGCGCAGGGCAGGGCGTGCTCCAGCCACTGCCCCCTCGCAGCCTCTGACTCTCCTTCCAGGTTGGCTGGCAGCCTCGGTGGAACCAGAGGACACTCGCCACTCAGGGAAACTGAGGTGAGGGTTGGGCACCACCGCCCCCTTCCTCCTGGCTGCTCTAACTTCCCGCTGCTGGCTCCGCCTTGGTTCTTCCCTTTTCGGAGATCCCCAGGGGCATGACAGCAGTTAAGACTGCCAACCAGCTGTGTGGCCTTGGGCAAGTTACTTAACCTCTCTGGACCCTCACTATGCAATGAGGCTAATAAGTGCACCTACCTCTAAGAGATCAAATGAGTTAACAGAGCAAAGCAGAGCCCTGAGGCCGGGCACTCGGCCACTGCCATGTGTTTGCAATTATAAATGATTATAAATAATAGCAGGGGCAGCTCACACCCACAGAGGCCTGGACGGAACACCCCCGTCACCTGTGCCGGACGAGGCTGACCTGTCCTCTTCCCCGCAGCTGTCGCTCGCGAGCCACACGAGATGATATTCCTCACAGCCCTGCCCCTGTTTTGGATTATGATCTCAGGTAAGGCTGGGGGCCTGGCCCCCGAGCAGGCTGGGGCTGCGTGTGCGGGTCCCTGGCCCCCCAGGCCCGGGGACGGGAGCAGGAGGGGGTGATCCAGCGGGGACACGGGGCCCTCCGCCTCAGCGCCCCCCGCTCTCCCGCAGCCTCCCGCGGGGGCCACTGGGGCGCCTGGATGCCCTCGTCCATCTCGGCCTTCGAGGGCACCTGCGTCTCCATCCCCTGCCGCTTCGACTTCCCCGACGAGCTGCGGCCGGCCGTGGTGCACGGCGTCTGGTACTTCAACAGCCCCTACCCCAAGAACTACCCGCCGGTGGTCTTCAAGTCCCGCACCCAGGTGGTCCACGAGAGCTTCCAGGGCCGCAGCCGCCTGCTGGGGGACTTGGGCCTGCGCAACTGCACCCTGCTGCTCAGCAGCGTCAGCCCCGAGCTGGGCGGCAAGTACTACTTCCGCGGGGACCTGGGCGGCTACAACCAGTACACCTTCTCCGAGCACAGCGTCCTGGACGTCATCAGTGAGTGCCCAGAGGCTGCCGGGCGCCAGGGGCGGGGGATGGGGGGAGTGTCCTCACCAGCACCCCCCCCCAGGAGGGGGGACGGCAGATCTGGGAGGTGCCTCTTTGGCTGGGGACGCAGACCCCAGTGCCACAGACCGTGCTGCGGACGGCGGAAATGGACAGAGCAGGTCCCCAAACTGTCTCGCTGCCCTCGGAGGAGCACAGGTGGTGCTCTGACCCTTCTAGAAACAACCCGGTGGGGCCCAGGGCTCGGGGGCAAGGCCTCTGGGTCCCTGCTTGAGCGAGGTCACCCTGGGCGAGTCACTTACCCTCCCTGGGCCTCAGTCTCCTCTTCCGTGAATCAGGGACAAGAGCAGCCGATGGGGAATAGTTGCCAAGCGCTCGCTCAGAGCAGAGCCTGGCACCTGGCACCTGGCGCCCAGCCCTGGCTGGCGGAGCAGCCCTTGCTGTCAGCACTTGGAATTGTTAATTGCGGGGTTTTTTTGATGTAATCTCTTAGTTATTAAATATTGGCTAATTCAGATATTTATTTATTTTTGAGACAGAGTCTCGCTCTGTTGCCCAGGCTAGAGTGAGTGCCGTGGCGTCAGCCTAGCTCACAGCAACCTCAAACTCCTGGGCTCAAGCGATCCTCCTGCCTCAGCCTCCCGAGTAGCTGGGACTATGCCCGGCTAATTTTTTCTATCTATTTTTAGTTGGCCAGTTAATTTCTTTCTATTTTTAGTAGAGACAGGGTCTCGTTCTTGCTCAGGCTGGTTTCAAACTCCTGACCAAGAGCGATCCACCCACCTTGGCCTCCCAGAGTGCTAGGGTTACAGGCATGAGCCATCTCAACTGGCCTAAAGATATTTAAAAAAAATTTTTTTTAGGCCAGGCCAAGTGAAATGCAGCTATGACCAGATTTGGCGATCAGAACAGGGCCCGCTGCCTGATGTCTGCCAGGCCTCACGGCTCGGAGCCCTGAGATTTGGGTTCCCTGCGGCTTGAGTCTATAGAAGGAGCCAGATTATAGCCCCAGTGGAGGAAGGGGCCACATAGGTGCAGCACACATGCGTACACATACACACACACACCACATACACTACACATATACATACACACACTACATACAACACACACACACCATGCCACACACAACATACACACAGGCGCAGGTGGAAGGAGCAAACCAAAGCTCACATGGGAGAGGAGAGAGGCCAAGAGCACAGAAGATGAACCACAGTGATGGGGTTTGGAGCCCAGTCTAACTTGGTGCTAGCTGTGGCCTCAGTTTCCCCATTTGCAAAACGAGCACAATAACAGCACCTGCGAGCATTGCTAACCTGACCAGGCCAGCTAGGTGCCCTGGGGTGCTCAGGCGGCTGTTGTTACTTCTCGTCCCCCTGGGGCTGGGTCCGCGGAGGGTTTCTGGGTCACGGGTGACCTAGAAGGGGAAGGCGGAAGGGAATCCTGTACCCGGAGCCGGGGGAGCAGACCAGGTACCCTCGGGGAGCTGGGTGAGGTGGGGGGACCCGCAGCCCCGAGTGGCTCCTCATCCCTCCTTCTCCACCTCGTGCAGACACCCCCAACATCGTGGTGCCCCCCGAGGTGGTGGCAGGCACGGAGGTGGAGGTCAGCTGCATGGTGCCGGACAACTGCCCGGAGCTGCGCCCTGAGCTGGGCTGGCTGGGCCACGAGGGGCTGGGCGAGCCGGCGGTGCTGGGCCGGCTGCGGGAGGACGAGGGCACCTGGGTGCAGGTGTCGCTGCTGCACTTCGTGCCCACCAGGGAGGCCAACGGCCACCGGCTGGGCTGCCAGGCCTCCTTCCCCAACACCAGCCTACAGTTCGAGGGCTACGCCAGCCTGGACGTCAAGTGTGAGCCTGGGTGCGGGTGGGGCGGGTCGGGGCGGGGTCGGGGTCGGGGCGGGGGCTGGGGCGCCGTGCCCGCCCGCTCACCCGGGTGCTGTCGGGCCTCAGACCCCCCGGTGATCGTGGAGATGAACGCGTCGGTGGAGGCCATCGACGGCTCCCAGGTCAGCCTGCTCTGCGGGGCCGACAGCAACCCCCTGCCGCTGCTGACCTGGATGCGGGACGGGACGGTGCTGCGGGAGGCGGTGGCCGAGAGCCTGCTGCTGGAGCTGGACGGGGTGAGCCCCGAGGAGGACGGCGTCTACGCCTGCCTGGCCGAGAACGCCTACGGCCAGGACAACCGCACCGTGGGGCTCAGCGTCATGTGTGAGTGGCTCTCGGGGCACCGAGGCGCAGCGGAGGGGCAGAGCGGCCTCGCCCAGGGCCTCGAGCTCGGGGGGAGGCGCAGCGCGGGCTGCAGGTCAAGGTGTCCCTTGTGCTTCCACAACTGCCGCTGGGCCTGCCCGCACGGCTCTCACTGCAAGGCACCGTCGGTGGGAAGACGCAGCTTCCGTCCCCGCCCCTGTTAAGTACAGTTTCCTGGGGGCAGCGCTGGGCGGTCTGGGGAGACGTGGGCTTGGCCCAGGAACCTGCATTTTTATTCATTCATTCATTTATTTCATTATTATTATATTTTGAGACAGAGTCTCACTCTGTTGCCTGGCCTAGAGTGAGTGCCGTGGCCTCAGCCTAGCTCACAGCGACCTCAGACTCCTGGGCTCAGGCGATCCTCCTGCCTCAGCCTCCCATGTAGCTGGGACTACAGGCATGCGCCACCATGCCCGGCTAATTTTTTCTATTTTTAGTTGTTTGGCTAATTTCTTTCTGTTTATAGTAGAGATGGGGTCTCGCTCTTGCTCAGGCTGGTCTCGAGCTCCTGAGCTCAAGCAATCCTCCCGCCTCGGCCTCCCAGAGTGCTGGGATTACAGGCGTGAGCCACCGCGCCCGGCCAGGAATCTGCATTTTTAAAACAAACCCTGTTATAGTTCTAGTTGAGGGCACCCCAGGCCTCCCCCAGCCCGTTACGTGCACGCACACATTATTGGGCGGCCAGAGGGGGGCTGATCAGAACAGGATTCTTAGCTGGGAACTAGGTAGGGGCCATTCACTCATTCATTCATTCACAAATATTTACTGAGGCAGAGAGCCCGGGGCTGAGGGTACCAACAGGGACAGCCACAGCCAACATGTGCTCGCAGTTCCGGATGCTTCACACGCACCCTCTTCCCCAGGCACCCGCCTGGGCTCGCTGATGCCGTCCCTCACCGTCCTATCTAGAACTGGAACCCTGATTTCCCATCCTCTCGCCCCCTTTATTTTTCATCTCAGAACGTGCCCCCTTCTTGCTAAGCACGTATGTTACTCACCTGTGTAGCATCTCCCCACATGCGCTTTGTTCAAGCTGGAACAGCGCCCGCCACCCGGCAGTTCTCAGTGAGTGTTGCCGGATCATCTCTGTGAGGTTGGAACCATTGTTAAACCCATTTTCCAGATGAGGAAAGTGAGGCCCGGAGGTATTAAGGCATGGGTCCACACACAGCTTGGCAGGGGCAGAGCTGGGATCCAAAGACGGGCACTCCGGCTGCAAAGCCCCTGTTCTCGCACACGAGACGGCCAGGAGTGGGGTTGCCCGAGCCATCCTGAGCTGGCGTGCTGGGTTCGGGGTGCCCGGGGCCGTGTTTGAGGGGGGCAGTTGGCTGGCAGAAGCGGCACCTTCTGGTTCTGACCGTCGGCTCCCTGTCCTGCCCCCCCAGACGCGCCCTGGAAGCCGACGGTGAACGGGACCCTGGTGGCTGTGGAGGGGGAGACGGTCTCTGTCGTGTGCTCCACGCAGAGCAACCCGGACCCTATCCTCACCATCTTCAAGGAGAAGCAGATCCTGGCCACCGCCGTCTACGAGAGCCAGCTGCAGCTGGAGCTGCCGGCCGTGAAGCCCGAGGACGACGGGGAGTACTGGTGTGTGGCCGAGAACCAGTACGGCCAGAGGGCCACCGCCTTCAACCTGTCTGTGGAGTGTGAGTACCCGCCATGTCTCCCCCCCCCCGGGGGATGGCTCAGCGGGGGACACCCGGGTCACGGGGAGGTGCCCATGCGTCCCAACCAGTGTCCGCCTTGCCCCTCCTCACTGGCAGATGGGGAGGGCAGGGAAGCCGAATTCACAGCAAGAAAATAGAAATCCCAGCTGAGAATGCGTGTTCCCGCGTCCTAGGGCGGGCTGTTGACCAGGTAGATTTCTGTATCCTGTGGCCACCGAACCTCTGCATGAACTAAAACAATAGCCATGACGTCTAGCCCCGGTAGAGTGTCCCTGTGTACTAGGCACTGTTGTTGGAAGCACTACTCATTTCGTCCTGACATCCTTAGGAGAGGCTCGATGACTGGCCCCTAGTTTACAAAGAAGGAAACTGAGGCCCAGAGACCTTATGCCCTCTGCCCAAGGTCACACGGCTAAGAAAATAGCACAATTTGAGATTTACATCCAGGCGGTGTAGGTTTGCTCTTCTGTACTGCCCAAAGCTGACCTCATCCCGTGCTCTGACATCAGAATACATTGGCGGAGCGATTGTTAAGTGCGCAGGGCTGCTGGGCTGGGGGCATAGGACCGAGAGGACAGCAAGCTTGTTAGCGGACTCAGCGTAGCCAGAGAGCTGGGACGGACGCACACAGAAAGCTACTCTGTTGGAAATGAAACTCATTGTTGCTCTGCAAACCAGCACGTCCACCGAGCTCCGCACGTGCACCAGCGTCTCATGTGGGTCCCCAGCCCGGGCACGGCCCCCTCCTGCGTCACTAGCAGCAGGCAGCGGACATTCGTTAAGGAATTGCGTCCTCTGCAGGGGTCACCCTGTGGTCCCTGGGGTCACCCCGTGAAACGGGCGCGTGTTATTATCATCCCTCTTCACTGGGGAGAAAACTAGCGTTCGGAATTCCGGAAGCTGCTTAGCCACGCGGCTAGGAAGGGTGGTCAGGGCCAGGATTCTTCCAGATGCCGGTCTGGCCCCGCTGTTAAGGACTCCCGGTGGCATCACCTCCTCCCAGCCCAAGCACTCCCAAGCACTCGCTTCACCTGGCTCCTCTTGAAATCAAACCAGCGGATCGGGAGGGGTGGCCTTCAGCCTGCTGGATGTGGGGGGGGGGGGGGGGGGGAGACAGCGGGGGGCCCTGTGCCCCGTCCCGCCTGCCGGCTCCACACTCCTCTCCCTCAGGCCCCCTCTGTCCCTGCACCTGATGTCCCCCGGCACCAGGGCTGTAGTGTTCGTTCACTGACAACAGTGGGTGACCCTCGGGCCGGGTACCCACCTGTCCCACCTGCCAACCCCAGGGTCCTCCATAGCGCGAGGGAGGCGTCCGCCCTCACCGAGAGCTTGTGACATGTGTGGGACAAGTCCGGGCATGTTACGTATTGACCTATTTTGTTCTCACAACCACGTGATACCACGTTTCCCCAAAAATAAGGCCTATCCGTAAAATAAGCCCTAGCAGGATTTCTAAGCATTTGCGCAATAGAAGCCCCACCCCAAAAATAAGCCCTAGCGACGGGCGTGGCTGCGCAGGGCATCTGCATAACCCGTGCATTTTGTCTCGGAGTGGGAAAGAAGACAAGCAGCCCTTCTCATCTGCCCCGTCGTGACAGCTGCTGTCCCAGAGGTGACCGGAAAGGTGCGGGCAGCCCCACCCACAAGGGCGGCTCCCCTGTCGGGTCCCGGCCACCCTGTGCGGGCTGCAAGCTGAGGCTTTGAGGGGAAAATATCACATGCCCTGAAAATATGCCCTAGGGTGTCTTCTCGAGGAAGAATAAATATAAGACCCTGTCTTATTTGGGGGGAAACACGGTATGTGGGGGGAGGACGATTCATCACCCCAGTTTAATGCAGGGAAACTGGAGTTTTGCTGGTGTCTGGGGCTGAGTCTCAGTCTTGTCTCCGTCTTGCTGTGTGGCCTCAGGCAAGTGACTTCACCTTTGCCAACCCTCAGCCCCATCCTCCAAAAAAGGGTTGGAATACAGTGGCCACAGAGATAGTTGTGAGGCCTAGGAGAATTATGCTGAGAGTCCCCAGCGCCCAACACTGCCACGTGCCCCATAGATGTCCCATGTCACCGTCTTTTGCCCTGTCCTCCCTTTGGACTCCAGGCTGGGTGTCTGCCCTGTGCTCTGTGCTCGAGGCTTTGCTCACGGGCTCCCTCTGCCGGGACGGCTCAGGCTGTCCGGCCTTGAGCACTTGGGTGGGAAGTGGCGTGTTCGGGACAAACCTGTGCGCCCATCCTGGGAGTCCCGCAGCCCCCCGCTGTGAGTTGAGGACCCCGAGCCCTGTCTGTGCATGGAGAACCCTGTCCTGGAGGCCCGGGGAGGCTGCGTGGCCTCGGCCAGCCAGCAGGTGGCAGAGCGGGGTGGGATTCCAGCCGCAGCCTTCCCGTCCCCAACTCCCCACCCTTTGTACCCCTGTCTTTGGGGTTTGTCTCCCCTCACATCTGGGGTTCAGAGTTCTTCCCGGTTGTCCTCGGAGCGTGCTGGCCTTGCCCCAGATGCCACCCGGGGCGGACGCTTGGCACTGAAGCACCGCAGGGCTGTCTTGAGTGGGAAGTTTTAAAAAAGTCTGGTCTCTTTTTAGTTTAGGATTTATTTTATTTTATTTTTTTGAGACAGAGTCTTGCTTTGTTGCCCAAGCTAGAGTGACATGGCATCAGCCTAGCTCACAGCAACCTCAATCTCCTGGGCTCAATCAATCCTGCTGCCTCAGCCCCCCGAGTAGCTGGGACTACAGGCATGTGCCACCATGCCCGGCTAATTTTTTTCTATATATATTAGTTGGCCAATTAATTTCTTTCTATTTATAGTAGAGACGGGGTCTCGCTCTTGCTCAGGCTAGTTTCGAACTCCTGACCTCGAGCGATCCGCCCGCCTCGGCCTCCCAGAGTGCTAGGATGACAGGCGTGAGCCACCGCGCCCGGCCCACTTTTTAGTTCAGGTTTGTTGTCATTAATTTACTCCATGGCGTGTTGATTGGTTAACTCTGCAGTGGACATAATGCCTGTCGCCCAAAGAGAATCTGGAGCCCGTTGTTTTGCATTTAGTGGACTCGGAGGCGTGTGTGCCGCGGTTGCAATCCCTGCGGCGAATGCATCTGCTCACGCGGTTCCCTGGTGCGTCGCTATTACCAGCATATTCTTTTTGGCTTGGAAATGAAAATGAGTGGGGTAGGTGGGCCAGGGTCTTTTGCCCGTGTGTTAAGTGGGTTTGGGCCAGAACTGAGACCCGTGCTCAGTCTAGAGCAAGCAGAGGAGGGAAAGAGAACGTAGTTTGAAAAGGGACATTCGATGCTATAAAGTAGCTTCTTATTTTGGAAGACGAAAGGAGAAAAACCACACCAGTGCTATTTTTGCAATCAAATGGCGGAAGGGCTTTGGGTGGAAGGTGGCGTCTGGCGCTGGTGGCAATGGGGAGTGCAGGTGTGTGCACAGGAGGGGCTGACAGTGGGGAGCAGAGAGGCGGTGGGGGCTCCCTCCCAGGGCCCGAGGAGGGTGGGGGCTGGGAGAGCTGAGGAGCCCCTCCCCGCTAAGCGGGCCCAGGGCGGAGACAGAGCAACCCGTCTTGGTGGAAATAAGAGACCAACCACGTCAGCACGTAGCGTGGGCAGGGACAAGGGACAGGAGTGGATGACGAGTGGAGAGAGCACAGCTTCCCGGGTCCCCAGAGGCAGGACCTGCGCAGAGACCCGCAGGGAGCAAGGAAGGCCATTCTGCAGGCACGTGAGGCCGGTGTTGCAGGCCGAAGGAGAAACACGCAGACGCTGCGGCGGGAAAGAGCTCTGAGCTTGGGAAGCGGCAAGGAGAGGGAGTGTGGCCAGGGCCTCAAGGCCCTTGTAGACCGAAGAATCTGGATTTCACTCTAAGTGGCCCAGGGAGCCGCCGGAGGAGGGTTTTGAGCAGGGCGTGCCATAATCTGATTATGTTAGGAGGCGAACGCAGTAACCGCAAGAGACCGTGCAAATCCGGAATGCGGCTCACCTCCGTGGGAATGTTCCTTCCAGGCCGAACCTGAGGCCGGAGTCGCCTGCTTTGGGGCGACTAGGGAAGTTTCCACAAGGGAGCACCCCAGACCGTCCTGAGATGGGGCTGATTCGGATTCCAGAAAGAAGCACGAAATGCCGGGTGATCAGTCCGCTGCATTTACTAGGGGACCTTACCCAGTGCCACGGAGTCCTGCAGGCAGCGAGAGAGAGGGATGTTCCGCCCAGGTCTGTCCGGGGGTCGGAGTTTCTAGGAGGGTCTAGGACTTTGGCTCAGGGCCGGGGCTAGTTTCTTTCAGCGTCCTGGACAACAACCTAAACGCCTGTATCAGAGCCTGGGAACGTCGGAGGCTGGGTTCAAGCCTGCGTTGGGGGAAACCTGCAGCAGGCCGGGTTGCAGAGCGGTCAGGGCCTCTGTGTTTCCCAGGGCAGAGGACAGAGTGGGGGGACCTGGCTGCCGCCCCCCACCCTCAGCCGCCCGGGGCCCGGCCTCAGCCAAGGAGCCCCCCAGGCGCGGGCCCACGCCGGCCGGCCGGCCGCTCTCAGTCTCGCTCCTCCCCTCGCAGTCGCCCCGGTGATCCTCCTGGAGTCGCACTGCGCGGCGGCCCGGGACACGGTGCAGTGCCTGTGCGTGGTCAGGTCCAACCCCGAGCCGTCCGTGGCCTTCGAGCTGCCGTCCCGCAACGTGACGGTGAACGAGACAGAGCGGGAGTTCGTGTACTCGGAGCGCAGCGGCCTCCTGCTCAGCAGCATCCTCACGCTGCGCGGCCAGGCCCAGGCCCCGCCCCGCGTCATCTGCACCTCCAGGAACCTCTACGGCACCAAGAGCCTGGAGCTGCCCTTCCAGGGAGCCCGTGAGTGGCGTGGCGGGGGAGGGGGCCGCGGGGGGGGGGGCCTGCACCTGGAGCCGGGAGCCCCAGAGCCGGGCAGGCGTGCCGGAGCCTTCGGCTGTCGTCCCAGCCGCCTCCTGAGAGCCCGGGCGTCCGGCATGTCCCTGAGGGGCCTCCCCTGTCCTCAGACCGGCTGATGTGGGCCAAGATCGGGCCCGTGGGAGCTGTGGTCGCCTTCGCCATCCTGATCGCCATCGTCTGCTACATCACCCAGACGCGCAGGAAGTGAGTGCCAGCCGGGCGGCCTCCAAAGGGGGCTAGAGGCCGGGCTGGAGGCCGAGGGGTGGGCAGGGCGGGTGGCGCTGGGGGGGGGTTTCCGCTGGGAGAATGTCCAGCTGGATTGGGGGGATCTCCTGCGACCGCAGCCAGTTTACAGGCACCAGCCACTGCCTGCTTCCCCACACCCCCTGCCATGGCCTCCCGTCTCCAGGAGACCCCCACCCCGCCCCGCAGACTCCGGTGGGAGGGGGAGGGCCAGGGACCCCTGTAGCCACAGCGTCAGTTCCAGCTGGGCCCAGAAGCATGGAAGATCACACACATCTGCGGCAACAGAAACACTCCCCAGGCCGGGCGCGGTGGCTCTCGCCTGTGATCCCAGCACTCTGGGAGGCCGAGGCGGGAGGATCGCTCGAGGTCAGGAGTTCGAGACCAGCCTGAGCAAGAGCGAGACCCCCGTCTCTACTAAAAATAGAAAGAAAAATTCTCTGCCTATGCCATTCCATAACTTGAAAAATAAAAAAGAAAAATAAAAAGAATATAAAATAATAAAATATTTTAAAAAATGGAAAGAAGTTAATTGGCCAACTACAAATATATAGAAAAAATTAGCTGGGCATGGTGGCGCATGCCTGTAGTCCCAGCTACTCGGGAGGCTGAGGCAGGAGGATTGCTTGAGCCCAGGAGTTTGAGGTTGCTGTGAGCTAGGCTGACACCACGGTGCTCTAGCTTGGGCAACAGAGTGAGACTCTGTCTCATAAAAAACAAAACAAAACAAAAATACCTCCCCAGCCCAGACCATACCCACCCACCCCACACACCTGAGCCGCCACTGCTTCTCTTCCGTGCGGCGCACACAGCAGCTGCCCTGAAAGTGAAGGAACCTCCGTGCTCCACATCCTGGCAGCAGGAGGGGCAGACAGACCCAGAGCACACAAGGGAGCCCAGGGAATCCAGACCGGGGCCCTGAAAAGTGGCAGAGGCCGCGGGCCGGGTCCTCAGCCGGGGCGAGTCCCAGCCACGGGAGGGGTGGGCCATGGTGCCCACGAGGAGGCTGGTCCTTCTAGAGAGGCGGTTTGCCCCGTCCTAGAGAGATGGTGCGAGCAGCTTTGGGGGCCCTTGGCCCAACTCCTAAGGTAGACGGGGGGGCAGACAGGGAGGGACGAGGGGGGGCCTGGGGCTGACTTGTCCTCCCCTGCAGAAAGAACGTGACAGAGAGCCCCAGCTTCTCGGCAGGGGACAACCCCCCCGTCCTGTTCAGCAGTGACTTCCGCATCTCTGGGGCACCGGAGAAGTATGAGGTGAGGACCGGAGCCCCGCAGCCCCGGGCGAGCTGGGGACTGGCTGCCAGGGACACCGAGGGCTCTGGGGACAGCCTGTAAAGCTAGCGGCGGGCGGCGGGAGGTGGTGTCGGCCTCTCAGAGGAGAGGAAGGACGCAGGAAGGGGGAGGCTGGGTTGGGCCTGGAGGCTGGGGGAGGAGGTCCAGGCTGAGGCTGAGTCGGGGAATATGGGCTGCGGGGCCCAGGGGAGCCCTCACGCTCCCCGCCTGCGTCTGTGACCGCGTTTCCTTCTCCAATAGTCCAGAGAGGTCTCTTCCCTGGAATGTCACTGAGCGCCCCAGGAGGTAGGTCCCCGGGGCCTCAGTGTGCCTGCCGCTGGGCCCGCCCTGGGCCTCGGGGTCGGCGTGCATGTGCGTGCATCCCGCCAGCCACCCAGGCGGTCTGTGGCTACGTCTGGCCTGCCCGGCAGTCTCGCCCTGTCTGTTCAGTCCCTCTGCTGCTCCCTTCTGTCTGTGGCCGCCTCCCCGTGTGTGTCCAAAGGCCTGTGTGCGGGGGACGGGTAGCCCCAGGTTCACCTGCAGGACCCCCAGACTGGGGAGGGGACCACGCCAGGTGCAGACACAGGGGGACCGACGAACCAGCCATCCCCCACATTTGAAAAGGCGGGAGCCCGACTAGGTGGCTTTAATCCGGGAAGGTGTTAGGGGTTAAGTTGTGTGTCCTACGTGGACAAATTCCTATGTGGAAGAAGGCTTCCTGGAGAAACTGAGTCTGAGGGTGCATTTCCAGCTCAGCAGGGAGGAGGACGGGGGCCCCAGCGAAGGCTCCGGACGTGGCGGCTGCGGGGCTCGCTGGGCTGGCGCTCTTTGAGCAAGGAGGGTCACGCGGGTACCAGGGGGCACAGACACTCCAGCCTTCGCGTCGCTGGGAAAAGGTGGGACGGGACCCCGCTAACGGGCCGTTTCCCCTCGCAGAGCGAGAGGCGCCTGGGGTCTGAGAGGAGACTGCTGGGCCTCCGGGGGGAGGCCCCGGAGCTGGACCTGAGCTACTCCCACTCGGACCCGGGAAAACGACCCACCAAGGACAGCTACACTCTGACGGAGGAGCTGGCCGAGTATGCTGAAATCCGCGTTAAGTGACGGAGCTGGGGCAGCCCGTGTGGCCACCCCCCTCAGGACCCTGGCTGGCCCCACTGGCTGCGGGCGCCCTTCCTCCCTAAGCAGCAGGGACTGGGGCGGGTGACAGTGAGGCCTGGGGCCTGGCCTCCCCTCCTTCCCAGCTGCCCCTGCTGGCACCCACGCCCCCCCCACCGCTCCTCTCTAACGTCCTTTAACCTCCTCTGTCCGGAGGGGAGCTCGTCTGTCCGTGTTATTTATTGCTACCCCTGCCTGGTCACCTGCCCCCACACCTGGCCCCGGGGCCTTTACACAGGGACGTGAAATAAATGCCCCGAAGCCAAATACCGGTCTAGACCCTTATGCTTTTTGACCCGCCCTCGGGGAGCCTCCACCCCGCCGTCTCTAGAATAATCAGACTTCCTCTTTGCTCTCTGCCGGGCCCTGTGCAGGGGCGAGGGCCGGGGACCCCAGCCTCATTCCTCAGTCCTCACCCCTGCTTCTGCTGCAGTCAGACCCGTGGCAGCACTGGGCTCGCCCCCGGACGTGGCCACGGCTCGGCTCGACGCCGTCCCCGCCGCTCCCTGCTGTCCCGCCCGGCCCCTGCCGCTCAGGGCCGGGAACCACGCATCCCGGTGTGTCGTGAGCCTGCGTGGCTTTCTCGACCACCCCTCACTTTCCCAGGGGCTGCGCTCTGCAGCGTCAGCCTTTCGGGTGTCGAGAAACATTCATTAAGCACCAGCTGCATACTAAGCACCTTCAGGAAGCTCAGGCTGCCCTGAGAAGGGACCGCCTGCAGAGCCACTGCGAAGATGAGGACGCTGGGACTCAGAGACGCTAGCTGACTCCCCCAGCATCCCGGAGCTGGAAAATGGGGTGGGCAGCCCTGGAATTGGTTCCTCTGATTAAAAAATGCATTTTTTCTACAACACACCTGTCAGGAAGTTAAAGAGGAGCGGAGGCTCCGGTGTAAACGGTACTAGCAACTAACATTCATTGCCTGCTTACTATGACTCTACCCAGTCTACACTCATTCATCTCCGTTTCCCTTCCCTAACAAGCGTGACAGGGGTCTCAGCACGCGGTCCCTGGGCGGCGGGTTACCTGGGAGCTTGCCAGGAAGGCAAATTCTCAGGCCCTGCCCCAGATTGCAGGAATGAAAAACAGTGAGACGCAAAGACGTTCCACCCCTTCTGAGGTCCCCAGATTGGAGCCCCAACTCCCGGGTCCAGAGGCCACCGAGCTCTGGCGCTGTGCCGCACGGCCGCCGTGGTGGGGACGGAGTGCAGGGCCTGGGGGCTGACGGGGCCGCGGGAAGGCGGCTGAGGTGGCAGCTGTCCCCGGTTGTTGAGGCAGGCAGAGGATACAGGACAGAGACCAAAGCAAAGGATGGAGACGGGAGTAAACAGACCATGTTGGGAGGGAAGGTGACACAGGGACACTTGACTGGCAGGGAAGTCCACACGCAGGAGGAAAGAGGAGATGGAGGGCTGGGAACAGGGGGACGGAGACTCCCCGTGAGGCCTGCCCAAGCCGGCCAGGGCTCCCCCTTCCTCACGGAGCTCAGAGTCTTGCAGGGAGAAGGACGGGAAAGAGCCTCACACGTGACACCAAACCGCAACTTGTGACGCCTGCCCCAGGGAGCAGCTTGGGGCTCTTAGAGCACAGAATGTCAGTGTGACTTAGGGTCTCAGGGGTCAGGGGACGCTTCCCTCTGGAAGCAAAGTCACGCACGTGTGGAGGCCCCACGTGGGGACCCGTTTGGAGCGGAAGCGAGGCCGGAGAGCTGTGAGCTGAGGCGGAGACTAGGCCAGGGCCTCTCTGCGGCAGATCCGCACACACGCTCCCGGCCCCGCCCCGGCACGCCTGTCCCCTGACGGCAGGCCCTGGCTCCGGCAGGTCTGGCCTGGTAGGGATTCCCGCTGAGGACTTCGCCCTGAGGGGCAGCCCGGTGTCGATAACCAATAACCGGGCTCGGGAGCAGCCCGCACACAGTGACGGGGGTTGGGGGGTGACGTTAACGTCACTCTTCATGCCTCATGTAGTCTGTGGCAGAACAAAGGGAAACCAGCAGAACAAGCTGGCTTTGGATGGGACTGAGTAAATAAAATATAAATGCAAAATAAAAATTAAAAACAATATGAAAGAAAAATCGATCCAGTGCATTGATTTAAGGAAAATGTACCAGATAAACATATTCCGGGTGGTTCATAGGACAAAAGTCCGGAAGGTGGCAGGCGAACCTCTCGAGCTGGGGAAATGATGAACTGATCTGTGGCAAAGATCATCCCCCAGGAGGGACAGCCCTCGCTGGTGACAAACGCCTCAGACCCGCATGCAGGGTCGCTCGCGGACTCTCTCCACCCTCCTCCTGGACCTGAGCAGGGTTCAACACGAGCATCCCTGAGCCAGGCCTAGGGGCACAGCGGTGCCCCAAAGGACCACGCTCTGACCTCCTGGGACCGACGCTCTGCAGCAGAGACAGACGACAACCAGAGAAGCAAAGGCACTGTGCGGACCAGACAGGAGCCTGCTCAGAAGGAACAGATGGAAGGTCGGGTGTGCGGGGAAAGGCGGCCGTATTAAAAAGAGGGGTCTTTTAGCCCAGCGTGGTGGCATGTCCCTGCAATCCTGGCACTTTGGGAGGCCGAGGCAGGAGGATCCTTGGAGGCCAGGAGTTTGAGGCTGCGGTGAGCTATCATCGTGCCACTGCAGTGCAGCCTGGGCAGCAGAGCGAGATGAAAGAAAAGAAAGAAAAGAAAAGAAAGGAAAGAAAGAGAGAAAGAGAGAGAAAGAAAGGAAGAAAGAGGAAGAAAGAGAAAGGAAGAAAGAGCGAAAGAGAGAGAGAAAGAAAGAGGAAGGAAGGAAGGAAGGAAGGAAGGAAGGAAGGAAGGAAGGAAGGAAGAAAGAAAGAAAGAAAGAAAGAAAGAAAGAAAGAAAGAAAGAAAGAAAGAAAGAAAGAAAGAAAGAAAGAAAGAAAGAAAGAAAAAGAAATTTGAGGTCGGGACCTGGAGGCAGCGAGGGAGGAGGCTCTGTGGGTTTCCGGCGACTGTGGGTCCAGGCAGAGGCAAAATCAGGTGCAGAGGCCCAGGCTGAGCACGTACGGCCATATTCACGGAACCAGAAGGAAAGCATCTGTCTGAGTGCAGTGACGGATGAAGCCGGAGCGGTGGCCCAGGGGAGCTCCGTCACCAAGGGTGGCCTGCGGGCCAGGGCGGGACTTGGGGGACGTGGGCTTCCCTGAGCAGATCCGGAGGCCTCTGGGAAGTGGGCTCAGAGGGGTGTTCTGTAGGGGCCTGGGTGGCAAAGACCCACCGGCGGTGTGGGCGAGGGCTTGGGGACATCCCGCTGTCCCAGAGAGGACTGGAGGGGCGGGAGCGGGGCCTGCTGTTGGGGCGCCTGGGGGGACAGGAAGGCCGAGGGCACCCCTCCCTTGGGAAACGCCGACCCGAGGCGGAGTAGACGGGGACAGGCGGTGAGCCGAGGCCTGGCCGAGCTGGGTTGGAGGTGAGCACATCTCATGGGCTCGGAAGCTGGGAGGGATGGGCGGCCGCGTGCGGGAAGGAGGCAGGACACCCAGGCGCCTGGCCATGGTCATCATACAGGCCTCTTTGTCCTTTCCCTCCTGCCAACCTCCTGAGTCGCTCCTGACCGAGATGACCGGTCGTCCCTGGCCCGTCCCCAGCCGTGTCGCTGGGACCGTGCCTGGGGCGGCCAGCTCCATTATCCTCGGGATGAAAGGGCCCCGGCCGGCTGGCCGCTGCGACGCCTCCTCCCCGGCTGGGCCCAGCGGGGTGGGGACTTACAGCTCCGCTTGGGAGCGGCCGAGCCTCCTTCTGTCCCCAGCCTCCTGGCTCTCAGCTCCAGCCTGCGCCCGGGACAGGAAGTGACAACCTCACCTCACGGCAGGGCAGTGTCCAAGCAGAAGACCCCCTCCCACCGCCGGGAATGCCTTCCCTGGGGAGGGGGACGGAAGCCAGTTCCGTCCCCAATGGCCCGTCCGTTCAGCTCAGGCTAGGGCTGAGTGTGTGAATTAATGCCACCAGGCATGTGCCGCTCAGCAGAGCAAGTGACAACAATGCCTGTTAGAATGACAGCTGACTTTCACAGGGCGCCCGTCATAAGGCAGCCGCTGTGTAGAGGGGTTTATGAGCTGGTGACCTGTCACAGCACAGCCGTGACGTCACGACCCACCTCACTGTCACCCTTAGAGGGGAAACTGAGGGGCTGTCCCTGCTAACAAGTGGCAGGACGGGGATTTGAACCCAGGTCTGACCGCCGCACGCTTGTCATGCGCTGCACATGCTGCTGAATGTGTCCCACGTATGGCTTTACTGACCCTGCGAGGAAGGCAGCGTCATCATCATTCCTGTCTTACAGTCCTGGAGCGGGGAGGGGGGGACATAGCCAGGTGGGAAGTGGCTGCCCAGGGGTTGTGGGGGGACCTCCTGGTTGCCTGGCTTCACTGCTTCCCTGGTGAGGGCTGACAGTCACCTTTGGAGGGAAAGAAGGAAGGAAGAGTGAAGGCGCCAAAGCTCTGCTCCCCACCCTTGCCTGCTCCCCGCAGCCCTTGGTCTCCCGAAATCAAGACAAGTCAACGAACCTGTTGCCCGATTTCCTCCCGCTACAGGACTCTGAGCTATGCCTGGCGCCGTGGCAGGCAGAAGCCTCAGATACTCCTAGGTGATGAGCAGGGATCCGAGTCCCAATGAGTCCCCCATCTGGGACCTTGAGGACCCAGTCCCCTGGCCGAGAGCCCCCCCACTGAGATTGCCATGCCTTTCTAAAACCTTTTTGTTTTTATCTTTTAGAGATGGGGTCTATGTTGCCCAGGCTAGTCTTGAACTCCGGGGCTCAAGCGATCCTCCCACCCAAGCCTCCCAAGTCACTGGGAGGTGACACTTACGAGTCTGAGCCACTGTGCCCAGCTTTAACTTTTTATCGTGAGAGTCACAGGAAGTCGCAAAGAGGGAACAGAGAGCTCTGGGGTGCCCTTCACCCACTTTCCCCTGGTGGTTACTTCTCACGTCATGATAGGACAACGCCAAAACCAGGAATTTGGTATAATGTGTGTCATTTTGTCACACGTCTAGATGTATTACACATAACCACCACTTCACTCAGTATACTGCTCTGCACACTGGTCCAAACTGCAGCCTGTACCAATGGCTCATCCCTTTCTGTTGCAAGACAGTACTCCATGGCATGAATGTATCACAATTTGTTTAACCTATTGAAGGACGATTTTGTTGCCGGTTCGGGGCTCTTACGAATAAAGCTGCTAGGAACAAGGGTGGACAGGTGTTTGGGTGGACATGAGTTTTCATTTCTTGGAGATAAAATGCCCAGAAGTGTAACTGCTGAGTCATATGATAGGTACATTTTCATTTAATTTTTCAAGAAACTGACACACTGTTCTATTTTCCAGAGTGGTTACACAATTTTCCGTTCCCACCAGCAATGTGTGAACAATCCAAGTTCACTGCATCCTCACAAAAAGCAGTTGGTATTCGTCATTGAAATAAAAATTTTTAGCTCTTCTAATAAGTATGTAATGGTATCTGGTCATGGGTCTTCATTTGCATTTCACCAGTGGCTGGTAATGTGGAACGTCTTTTCATGTGCTTATTTACTGTCTCTATATATATCCTGCTCAGGGAAGTGTCTCTGTGTGTCTTATGCCCATTTTCAAACAGGATTGGTTTTTAAAAATATCTATAACAGCTTTGCTGAGATATCGTTCACACACCATGCACCACACCCGTTTAAAGCATACAACTTCACGGTTTTAAGTATATTCACTGAGTTATGCAACCATCACTGCAAGCAATTTTAGAACATTTAATCCCCCCTCCTCCCCCCAAATAATCTCACACCTGTCAGCGCACTCCTCATCTCTCGCATGCCTCTGTCCCACTCTAGCCCTGGGCAACCTCTAAATCTACCTTCTGTCTCTACAGATCTTCCTTTTCTAAACATTTCCTATGAATGAAATAATGCAATTTGTGGCATTTTGTGACTGGTGTCTTTCACCTACTGTTTTAAAGGTTTATCCATGTTGTAGCATCTGCCAGTATGTCATTCCTTTTCATTGCCAAATAATATTTCATTCTAATATTTGTATAATAGTGATACCTCCTTGTGGTCTTAATTTGCATTTCCCTAAAAGCTAGTGATATTGAACATCTTTCTATGTGATCATTTTCTATCCATATATCTTCTTTGGTGAAATGTCTTCATGTCTTTTGCCCATCCTCTCATTGGATTGTATGATTTTTTTTTTTATGTTGAGTTTTTTATGTTGAATTTTGAAAGTTCTTTATATATTAATTCTAGATGAGTCCTTGGTCCGACATGCAGTTTGCAAACATTTTCTGCCGGTCTGTAATCTGTCTTTGCATTCTCAACAGGGTCTTTTACAGAGAAAAAAAATTAATTTTGAAGAAGTCTAATTCATTGATTTTTAGTGATCATGCTTTTGGTGTCATGTCTAAGAATATTTCATCAAGCCTTAGGTCCCAAAGATGTTCTCCTATGTTCCCTTCTGAAAGTTTTATAGTTTAATGTTTTAGGTGTAAACCTAAGATCCACTCTGAATTAGTTTTTGTATAAGGCGTGAGGTTTAGGTTGAGGCTCATGTTTTTGTCTATGGATATCCAACTATTCCACCCTCATTTGTCGGAAAGACTAACATTCCTCCATGGAACTGTCTTTGCTCCTTTGTCAGAAATCATATAAGTGTGGAACTATTTCTGGGCTCTCTGGTCTGCTCCAACGATCTGTGTGTCTATATCTTCACCAATACCACACAGTTTTTACTGCTATATATGACTTTATAATAAGCCTTGAAATCAGGTAGAGTGATTCCTCCTCCTTTGTTATTTTTTTTTTCAGAAATGTTTTCTATTTTAGTTCTTTCGTATTTCCATATAAACTTTAGAATAATCTTGAATATTCTTTTATAAACATCTATTAAAAATCTTGCTTGGATTTTGATAGTAATTGCATTAAATCTGTATATATATATAATATGTGGGGAGAATCAGCATCTCCCATCTTTACTATGTTAAATCTTCCAATCTATGAATATGGTATGTCTCTCCATTTATTTAGGTCTTTTTTGGTTTTTTCCAGCAGTGTTTTGTAGTTTTCAATATACAAGTCAACTACAAGTCTTATATATGTTTTGTTAGATTTACATCTAATTTTTCTTAGCCATTGTAAATGGAATTGTATTTTAAATTTGATTTCCCTATGTTCATCGTTAGTATAAAGAAGTGTGACTGATTTTTGTGTTGATCTTCTATTCTTCAAGCTTGCTGAACTCACTTATTAGTCTCATAAGTTTCTTTTTTATAAGTTATTTGCGATTTCCTACATAGACCGTCATGTCATTTGCAAATATGGATAGTTCTCTTCTTTTCAGATGTATGTCCTTTTTATTGCCTTATTGCACTGTCTAGAACTTGAATAGGAGTGGCAAGAGTAAATATTCTTGCCTTGTTCATGATCTTAGGGGAGAAAATATTCAGTCTTGCAGTTTTAAGTATGTTAGCTGTAGTTTTTCTAGATTAGTTGTAAATTATCAAGTTGGGGGATTTCCTCTCCATTTCTAGTTTTCAAAGAGTTTTAAAACCATGAAGATGTGTTTAATTTTATCAAAAGCTTTTTCTGCAATAATTTATCTGACCGTGTGACTTTTCCACTTTACCCTGTCAATATAGTGGATTACATTGATTGATTTTCAAAATTTGAACTGCCTTGAATAAACTCCACTTGGTTATGATATACAATTCTTTTTATATATTGATGAACTCTATTTGCTAATATTTTGTGAAGAATTTTGCATCTATATTGATGAGAAATATTGGTCTGTAATTTTCCATTTTGTACTAGCTTGGTCTGTTTATTTTTTGGTTTCAGGGAATATACTAGCTTCATAGAATGAGTTGGGAAGCATTTCCTCTACTATTTCCTAGAAGAGATTATGTGAAATTAGTGTTAATTTTAATTTAAACATTGGGTGGAATTCTCCAGTGAAACCACCTGGGCTTGAAGATTTCTTTTTCAGGTTTTAAATTAGCTTGGTAGTTACAGTGCTGTTCAAATTATCTAATTTATATTGGGTGAGTTGCAGTAGTTTGTGCTTTTTGAGGAATTGATTCTTTTCATCTAAGTGTTCAAATGTATGTGTGTAGAGTTGTTCATAGTATTCCCTAATTATTTTTTTCACGTCTGCAGGGTCTGTAGTGATATCCCCTGTTTCATTCTTAATGTTAGCAATTTGTCTTCTTTCTTTTTTTATTTCTCAGTCAGTGGTTTGTCAATTTTATTGATTTTTTCAGTAAACCAGATATCTTCTTTCCCTATATTTTCCTGTTTTCAGTTTCATTTAGTTCTGCCTTTATATGTATTACATCCTTCCTTATGCTTGCTTTGGGCTTATTTTGCTCTTGTTTTTTTTTCTTTTTCTTTTCTTCTATTTTTCTTTTCTTTCTTCCTTTGTTTTTTTTTTTAGACAGAGTCTCACTTGTCCACTTGGTTAGAGTGCAGTGGCGTCAGCCTAGCTCACAGCAATCTCAAACTCCTGGGCTCAAGCGATCCTCCTGCCTCAGCCTCCTGAGTAGCTGGGACTACAGGCATGTGCCACCACGCTCGGCTAATTTTTCTATTTTTAGTAGAGACGGGGTCTTGCTCTTGCTCAGGTTGGTCTCTAACTCCTGAGCTCAAGTGACCCCTCGCCTCAGCCTCCCAGAGTGCTAGGATTACAGGTGTGAGCCATTGTACCTAGCCTTTTTATTTCTCTATTTCCTAAGATAGAATCTTATATTATTGATTTGAGACTCTTCCTCTTTTCTAATGTTAGCATTTACTGCTATAAATTTCCCTCTTGTGCTTTGGCTATGTTCTTGAAATATGGTAAGTTCTATTTTCATTTTCATTCAGTACAATGCAATTTTTAAAAGGTTCCCTTGAGATTTCCTATTTGACCCATAGATTACTTAGAAGTGTGTTGTTTCATTCCCAAGTGTTTGGAGATTTTTCTGTTATCTTTCTGTTATTATCTGCACGTAATTTGATTCCGTTGTGGTTATAGAACATACTATGTATGATGTCAGTTATTTCAAATTTTTTGAAGCTTGTTTTATGGCCCTGGATATAGTTTATCTTGGTATACGTTCCATAAGTGCTGAAAAAATGTATATTATGCTGTCGTTGCGTGAATGTGTCTATAAATGTCAATTCGATCCTGTTGGTTTACCATATTTTGAGTTCTTATGTATTCTCGCTGACTTTCTGCTTAGTTGTTAAATATTTTCTCTACACACATTGACAACAGAATTAGACAGTGTTATAGTTTTTGCTTTCACTGTCAAACATAATTTAGAAAACTCAAAAGGAGAAGAAAGGTCTATTGCATTTACCCATAGGTTTGTTCTTCTGTGTTCTTCCTGCCTGATGTTCCAAGACTCCTTCTTTTTTTTTTTCAGAGTTGTTATTTATTATCACAGAATGTAGCTTTTCATTTTCAGACAGACCTAGGAGGTATGAGATGGAGTATTTTTTTTGTTTTGTTTTGTTTTGGTTTTTTTCATTTCAGCATATTATGGGGGCACAAATGTTAAGGTTAGGTATATTGCCCATGCCCCCCCTTCCCCCTCAAGTCAGAGCTTCAAGCGTGTTTTTTTTAATCATTCCCTTTCTGATTAGAGAATTCCCTTTAGTCATTCTTTTAGGGCAGGTCTGTGTTGGACAAAAATTCTCTTAGTTTTCTTTCATTTGAGAATGTCTTGACTTCCCCCTCATTCCTGAAGGATATTTTTACTAGATGCAGAATTCTGCGTTGGCAGTTCTTTTCATTCAGCCCCTGAGAAATATTGTGTCGCCTTCTTATGGTCTCCATGGTTTTTGATGAGAAAGCCATTGTCATTTGAATGGTTTCCCTGCTGTAGGTAATGTGTCATTTTTATGAGGTTGCTTTTAAGATTTTTTTTTGTCTGCCTCTAGTTTTTAGAAATTTGACTGTGTGTCTTGGCATGGATTTCTTTGGGTTTATCCAGTTTGTGATTTACTCAGCTTCTTAAATCTGTACATATATATATATTGTGTGTGTGTGTGCACGCGCGTGCGTGTGTGTTGTCAAATTAAGAAAATTTGTAGCCATTATGTCTTAGAAATTTTTTTTAACCCTACCTTCTTTCTCCTTTCCTTGTGAGAATCCAATGACACACATGTTAGATCTTTTATTATAGTCACACATGTCCTTGAGGCTCTGTTCATTTTCTTTTAGTGTATTTTCTCTCTGTTGTTCAGAACAAGTAATTTCCATGTTCTATGTTCCATTTCACAGATTCTTTCTTCTATATGCTCCATTCTGCTGTTGAGTCCATCCATTAAGGTTTTTATTTCAGTTATTGTATTTTTTTTTTTTTGAGACAGAGTCTCACTCTGTTGCCTGGGCTAGAGTGCCATGGCGTCAGCCTAGCTCACAGCAACCTCAAACTCCTGGGCTCAGGCGATTCTCCTGCCTCAGCCTCCAGAGTAGCTGGGACTACAGGCGTGCACCACCATGCCCAGCTAAATTTTTTTCCCTATATATTTTTAGTTAGCCAATTAATTGCTTTCTATTTTTAGTAGAGACAGGGTCTCGCTCTTGCTCAGGCTGGCCTTGAGTGATGCTCCCGCCTCAGCCTCCCAGAGTGCTAGGATGACAGGCGTTGACCATCACACCTGTGTCACCTCGGCCTTTGTGTCTGCTGATTGTCTTTTCTCACTCACTGGGTCTCAGTATGATGAGTGATTTTCGATGGGAACATTTTGGGTATTATGTTGTAAGACTCCGGATCGCATTTAAATCTTGTATTTTAGCAGGCCTCCCTGTGTACTGCCCCAGTGAAATGAAGGGGGGGGGGCGGCGAGGAATGCCTCATTATTTGCAGCTGAGGGCAAATGTCCAGGTTCTCAACTTAGCCTTTCTTGACACCTCGGGCAGGGGGCGAAGACTCCTTGTTTACCTGGGCAGGGGTGGGAGTTCAGGTTCCCCGCTAGGTTTGGGGCGGGGGCTCATTACTGTCCCCCGTTTGGCTTTCACTGACGCCTTGGAGGGGGCTTGTTACCGCTGGGTGGAGGCGAAAGTCCTGACTCTCCTCCGGGCCTCCTCTGGCACCCCTCCACTCTGGGGGAGGAAAGTCTCACAGCCATGTCGGGTGGAGGCGGATGCCAGGCTGCCCACGTAGTCTCCACTGATGCTGCAGGGAAGGTGACCCCAGGGAGAGGAAAGTCCCAGTGCCACCCTCCACCTTCCCTGGCACCAGCCGACCAAGTGTGGGGAGTGGCTCAGGGTTCGTTGTCATTGCCTGGGCGGGGTGGACGTCTGGACCCCCCACCCAGCCTTTGCTGGAGGGGCTGAGGGTGAGGCTGCAGTCTTTCCTACGGTGCTTGGCTGGAGTAGGGCAGTTCTTGACGGGTAGAGTTCTACCTTTCCACTATCTTTCCCCTTTCTTGGTTCTTTGGTGAGAAAAGCAGAGTTTTGCCAGAACTTTGTAGTCGTTTAGGCTCATTTGCATTTCCCATTGTTGGCTTCTCCCATACCCGATCTGGGATACACAAAGCGAAGGAAAAACTCAGGGAAGGCACCACCATGTCATTCCTGGGGCACCAAGCTTCCCGACTCCTCTGCCTTCTCTCCACCTTTCTGCCTTTTTCTGCTTGTCTTATAAAACAGAGCGTTCCGTTGCACTTAGCAGAAGAAACAGGGAAAAGTGTATCTACTCCATGTTTCAAAAACAGCACTGCTTTGTGAAGAAATTGTTCTTCCCTCTTTCTGTTTCCATCCGTAGAGAGCAGCTGGAGCACAGCAAGGAGTCATCAGAAGCTTCCGTCGTCACCTGTAGGTTTTGCATGGCTCTGACTGCTGCCTGGTTGGCTCCTGGGACGCTGACTGGAACCCCCATGCGAGTGGAGAGGTTCCAGTCTCAAAACCTTCCCATTCAGTAACACTTTGCACGAGCCACCTTCTTCTTTCTGGGTATCTATGCTCTTCCCTGGACCCCTGGGGCTGCGGGATGTCCCGCCGTTCACGCCTGTGACACCGCGCAGTGGGTGTGGAAATCACCTCGCAGGGGCACGGAACTCGCAGAACTTTCAAGTTGACAGGCGCCTTTCCAGCTCGCTGCCTGCTCTTCTGCGTGGCTTGAGGCACCAGCCTTTCCTGAGAGCTGGGGCGAGGGCGGGTGGCGCAGAAGCGGGCTCTGAAACTGACCTGGCACAGAAAACCCGTAGCCCGGAACTAGGAACTGAGCGTGGATATTCCGGCGTCCCAATCCGACTCCTGGCCCGAATCCCGCTGTGGTCTCTGTGCCCCACTCCCCAGGCCAGGGGTCCTCAAACTTTTTATTTTTATTTATTTATTTTTTTTTTTCTGTTTAGTTCTCTTTTTTTTTTATTTTTTATTATTATTATTTTTTTAATTTTAGCGTATTACGGGGGTACAAGTGTTAAGGTTACATGTATTGCCTGTGCCCCCCTCCCCCCTTGCTCAAACTTTTTAAACAGGGGGCCATTCACTGTCGCTGGAGGGCCGTTGGAGAGTGCGGTGCACGTTCCACACATGCGCACTGTGGGCCCGGGATGAGTCTGCTGCTGAGCAGGACAGGCAGCGGCGGCAAAAACACCCGGCGGGCCGGATAAATGTCCTCGGCGGCCGCACGTGGCCCGCGGGCTGTAGTTTGAGGACCCCCGCCCCAGACCATGATGCCTCCAGAGGCAGGGGGCGTGGCCAAGGAGGTGACAGTCGGTTACTGCAGACTTCACTGGACTTCCCCTTTCACTCTCAGACGCTGCCAGGGTCCCTGAAGAGGGAAGACAAGAGGAAACAGGTAAAAATCATTTTGGGTTTTTTTTTTTGGCATGCGAGGAGCAAGCATCGAGCAGCTGCTCTGTGCCGCACGTAAGTCCCAGGGCTGGGCACACAGCAAGGACGGCCCTTTGTCTCTCCCGCCTGCGTTGCAACGGGTGGTAGACAGACCCCTGTCTTTGAGCATTCCCCTGGCCAGGCTCGGGGAGGGCAGGAGGGATGTCCAGGAGGGAAGAAAGGAGTCAGGGGGCAGGGGAGTCGGCTTTGAGGTTCTGCACGGCCCTGAACAGGCCTGCAGGGAGCAGGCCACAGGTGTGGGCAAGGTGGCCTTGTCCTGGCTTTGTGACTATAGTCCCTACCCTTCACTCCCCACCCTGCCCCCTCGGCCTTCCCATTCCCAGGCCTGGGGCCCCGGTTCCCACGCTCCAGAGACTGCCTAGAGCTCCTTGGGGCGAGTACTTGGCAGCCCTGCTCTGGAAGTGCCCCTGTCCCACTGGAGCCGATGACAGTGTGGCTGGCGGAGGGGACACAGTGGCCCAGCCACTGGATGTGTGAATCGTTGCCCCAGGCAACGGAATCTAGTCCTTTGCCTGGACCCTTGTTTTCCCCTTAGGAAACCCTAAGTAGCTCTCAGGACGCTGGCCCTGCAGCCCTGCAAAGTTGTATTTTTTTTTTTTAAATGAGAAATGTGCAATCGATCCCAGGGCCAAAGACCTACGTGCTGGCTGTGGCAGGCTGTGTTCTGAGCCCCACGTCTGCAGCTCTGCGATGCAGACACAGCTTATGCAAAGGCTTGAAAAGTCCCGCAGGAAAGAATCTTCCTTAACTTTTTAACCCAGTTTTGGGGACAGATCCCCTTCCTGCTCTGGGCCAGAAGCCTAGCGCCCCCCGCACCCCGATACCGGACACCCAGCGGCCCTCGGCTCGCGCCGCGCAGCCTGGGGACGTAAACAGACCGAGAGCAGGTGTCGATGCGTGGGAAATGTTGGCGGGCGGGTGGGAGGGGCTCAGGCCGGGGCTGACACCGGAGTCACACTCTGTGGTCACATCCTGCGAGCTCCCCAGGGGCCAGCACAGGGGGCCACAGCTATGTAAATTGAGACTTAAATTTAACTCTATGTAAATGTAACTCTGTGCAAAAGTCAAGGATGGTGGAGGGCGAGCTCGTGGCCCGGAGAGAGGGAGAGAGACGGGAAGACGTTGCAAGATCTAACCCACAGATAGGTTTTGTCTGACCAGCTCTGTGTATTTTTTTTTTTTAAAGCAGAACATGTCACATAAAAATCAGGCTTTTTATTTTTCTTCAAACAGCGGAATATCAGACGGTGCTGAGCTCATGTTCTACTTGGCAAGAACTGGCCGGAACTGAGACAGCAGCCACCTGTAGGCAGGGCCTGGCCTTTGTCCCCACTTGGATGATGTGTGTTTACTGCTTGGCCCTTGGGGTGTCTGAGTGGGACCCTTGGACCATGTTCTCCTAAAACCCTTCAGACCCCTCTAAATGCTCCCCTGGCCTCTCCAATACCGAGGCCGCCGTACTTGGCAATGGTCTTAGAAGTATTTTTTTTCTTGGTCTTTCCAATAGGGGTTTGACCCTGTCTCTCCCCTGTACAGAATCCTCAGAGATTGCTCCAGTGACCCCGTGCCTCGCATGGGGGGCACTCGGTGGTCTGGTACCACTGAAAGCCTGAGGGCTGGGCGGGAAGTTTATAAAACTATAGATGGATGAATAGATGGGAGGAAGGAAGGGAAAGAGGGAGGGAGGAAGGGAAAGAGGGAAGGAGGAAGGATTGCTGAGGGGAGAGAGAGGAAGCCCCCACGGAGCTCTAGGGCTGAAGGAAAGGGCTCCCTGAGCTTCCGGAAGCCCCCATGCTCACGAAGCAACCAGGCCGGCCCTCCTGGGATGGGGGAAGGGCTGGCGCTCGGTGGGTGGGAGAAGTGAGCACCCAGGTGGCTCAAAGCAAACTCTTCCCGGCCCAGGCGAGCGTCCAGACTAGGCACCATGCGTCTCCTTGGCCCCTGGCTCCTGCTCCTGGGTAAGGACCGTGGCCTAGGCTGGGGCTCGGGTTCAGGGACACCAGCGGGCACTGGGGGAGGAGGACGGACTTGGGGCGGAGAAGAGTAAACACCGGGGCGGGTGGGGCAAGCAGCGCCGTCAGTCAGGACGGAAGACACACGAGCAGACGTACTTCTGTCTCTGCGCACCTGTCGCTCCTGCTACCGTGGGGGGGTGGGATTTCTTGATTCCTTTGCGAGCTCTCACGCCCCCCCCCATCATGCTTTGTCATCCCTGCGGTGAGTTTCAGAATGCCTGGCTTTCTCGAGCTCACACAAATGGAGCTTCAATCACCCCCCGACCGTCTACGCCTGGGAGGGGGCCTGCGTCTGGATTCACTGCAGGTACACCAGCCTGAAGAATGAGGACCTGGAGAACGTCACCGTGTACCACAATGCCCAGTACAGCAAGGCCACCAAGCGCTACAACGGGACCGTCCTCTTCAGGAGCACGAACCTGGCAGAGCTCCCCTCTGAGCAGGAGCGGGTCCGGTTCCTGGGAGACAAGAAAAACAACTGCACCCTGAGTATCGGCCGGGCCCACGTCAACGACAGCGGGAAGCTGGGGCTGAGGATGGTGTCCAAGACAGACAAGTGGATGGAGGAGATACACCTCAACGTCTCCGGTAGGGCCCGGGCAGGGCGGGGGGTGGGGGAGTCCCTCTGCCCTGGGCAGGGGTGAGGAGGGAGGTCCTGGAACCGGGGTCACAAACCATGCTGCCCGAAGAGGTCGGCAGGGGACGCGAGTGGGGAACGAGGGCAGCACGAGAAGAGGCCGTGGCCAACCGCAGCCTGGGCTACTTGTCCCGCCGCCTGCCCCTCCGCCCGCCACCCTACGCCCCTGCCCGTGCTGGAACCTGGGTTCCACGTTGCCAGATTTTGTGATTTTTCAAAAGAAAATGGAAGGTCGGGCGTGGTGGCTCACGCCTGTCGTCTTAGCACTCTGGGAGGCCGAGGCGGGAGGATCGCTCGAGGTCAGGAGTTCGAAACCAGCCTGAGCAAGAGTGAGACCTCGTCTCTACTGAAAATAGAAAGAAATTAATAGGCCAACTAAAAATACATAGAAAAAATTAGCCGGGCATGGTGGTGCATGCCTGTAGTCCCAGCTGCTCGGGAGGCCGAGGCAAGAGGATCGCTTGAGCCTAGGAGTTTGAGATTGCTGTGAGCTAGGCTGACACCACGGCACTCACTCTAGCCCGGGCAACAAAGTGAGACTCGGTCTCAAAAAACAGAAGAAAATGGAAACCTGGATTTTCAAGCGAAATCTCCCAATGTGTTCATGTTGGTGACTAATTCTAATGAGCCCTTCAAGGCTAGATGACCCACATGTGACCTGTGAAACGCAGGTCTGAGACCTCCACCCTAGAGAGTGTGGTTCCGCTCCCCGTTTCTTCCGTGGGCAGTCCTAGAGCAGCCCTGTGTTCGGGGTGAGGGCTGCTGTCTCAGGCCCTGCGGTCTGAAGGGTGGTCCGGGGTGGGGCAGAGCTGAAAACACAGACCCGTCCTGCTGAAGCAATGCTGTGCTTGGGTGTCTCCAATGCCCAGGCCGTTAAACAAACACAGTTTTGTCGTCAGAGCTCAAAAATACGTGTCGAACTGAACTGGTCAGATTCACTTAGGGCTAGTGGGAGGAATGATCTTGCAAACATCCAGAAACGAGAATGAGATGAGCATAGAATGCAGCTCCCAAGGAGGCTCAGCATTGCCAAGGCCTTTTGGAGAGTATTTCTGCTGAATGAGCGGGACTCACAGTGGAGACGAGCGGGACTGGAGAGAGGCGGAAGGGACCGGCAAGGGCTTCCCGAGGGGCTATTTGGGATGGGACGTCTGCAGGCAGGTGTCTGCACCCATCCTCGCCCCCAGGCCTCCGGCACAGCCTCCACTCTTTTTGCAGAAAGGCCTCTTGTGCCTAACATCCGGCTCCCTCCAGAAATTCGAGACTCCCAGGAAGCCACTCTGACCTGCTGGCTGAGTTTCACCTGCTTTGGGTACCGGACCCGATGGCTGTGGTCCCTGGAAGAAGAGCCTGCGTACAACTCGACCTCCATTTCCACCACGACTGACTCAATCCAGAGCGAGCTCAGGTTCCGGCCGCAGTGGCGTCACCACGGGAAGAACGTGACCTGCCAGCTCTGGAGCGACAGGGAACAGCGGGTGCTCTCCGAGGAAATGGCGCAGCTGGACGTGAAGCGTGAGTCTCCCGGTCGCGCCCGTGGGAGGGATGAAGCCCCTGTCGCCTTCTCCCCAGCCCCCCGTGGGCATGAGCCGAGTGCGGGTGAGAGGAGCCCACCCGGTTCGAAGGCCGGGGCATCAATCCGCAGTGACACATGACCAAGGGAAACAAGGCAGGGAGGGCAGGGGCGTGATGGGTGGAGGCCTCTCCGAGGAAGGGGAGCACAGAGGCTGACTCAGGGAGGGAAGCAATGAGAAGAAGGTTCCAGGAGAGGAAAAGAGCGAGGCAAGGCCTGGAGGAGGAGGCACTGGGAGGGCAGGGCCAGGGAGCGAGAGAGGAAGCAGGGAGGTGGCGGGGAGTGTTTTGGGATCTGACCATAAAGTGTGGAACCCACTGCGTGTCTCCAAGCAAGGACTGACAAGGTCTGGTTGACAGTACCGTGTTTCCTCGAAAATAAGACAAGGTCTTATATTTATTTTTCCTCCAGAAGACACCCTAGGGCTTATTTTCAGGGGATGTGTTATTTTTTTTAAGCATGGGACAACCATCTACATTGATTCAAATACGGTTAAGTCGTCTTCTTCTGGAACATCCTCCTCACTCTCCAGACCCCGAATTCCATCCTGAATGTCTTGCGACTCTATTTCCGTTAGAACCATCAGCCCCGATCTCTCCTGTCGAGCCACAGAGCTCTCACAGGGCGGATGAGAAGGGCTGCCCGTCTTCTTTCCCGCTCCGCGACGACACGCACGGGTTGTGCAGACGCGCCGCGTAGCCACGCCCGTCGCTAGGGCTTATTTTCGGAGTGGGGCTTCTATGGCGCACATGCTTAGAAATCCTGCTGGGGCTTATTTTATGGGTAGGGCTTATTTTCGGGGAAACTCGGTATTAGGAATCCCGCCGCTAGGGAAGTGGGAAGCGGGAAGCAGAGAGCTGAGTGAGGAGGTCGCGACAGCCAGCTGGGGGAAGGGACCAGTGGGCCACTGCCGTGTCAGAATAGAAACTGACTGCCCCTCTCACACTGCCCTCCCCCTGAGGCCTGCCCGTCCCCTCCCCACGGCCCCTCTGCTCCTCCAGACCTCCCGCAGCTGCAGATCACCGTCAGTCCCCCTGAAGCCACTGTCAAGGAGGGGCAGCCCGTGAGCATGACATGCAACGTCACCAGCAGCAACCCGCCATACCGGACCCTATCCTGGCTCAAGGACGGGGCCCCGCTGAGCGTGCAGGAGACGTGGACACTACATCTGGGTGCGGCGGTCAGAAACATGAGTGGGAAGTACAGGTGCCAAGCCTCCAGCGCCATGGGCACAAACGAGTCAGAGGAAGTGGCCCTCGATGTGCAGTGTGAGCCTCCCCGGGGCTGGGGAGGGGGGCGGGGAGTCGGTGCAGGTGGATCCGGGGCCCCGGAGGAGTCAGCCTCACCTCCCCACCTGCCGCTGCCCCTTCTTCCAGATGCTCCAGAACCTTCCGAAGTTCGGATCCTCCAGACTCCCGTTGTCGAGGGGAAGACAGTGGAGCTGATGTGCACGTCGCGGGCCAATCCTCCTCCGACAAACTACACCTGGTATCGCGACGGGAAAGACGTGCCGGGAAAGACAGAAAAGACACTGCGGGTCCCACGAGTCCTCCTCTCGCACGCCGGGACTTACTCCTGCTTGGCAGAGAACGTCCTTGGCCTTGGGCAGGTCGGCCGCGGAGCGGAGCTGGATGTCCAGTGTGAGTAGCCGCAGAGCCTCCGGTTCTAGGGACAGGAGACGGAAGCGCAGGCAGAAGCCAGGGTCTCCTGAGAGGGAAGCTCCCTGGGGCAGGGGCGTCGTTGCCGCTCACGGCGTGTTCCCGGCGCCTAGGGCAGGGCCTGGCTCTGGCGGGAGCTCGGTCGATGCTTGTTGAATGAAGGAATGAACCGCGGGACGCCAGGGCTCCGTGCGGGACGGAGTGGCCGAGTCCCAGAGGAGCTCCTGAGGTTCTTGAGGATAAACGCAGTGAATCTGGTCACTGCGTGGAGCCCAGGACAAAGGGATCTCGTAGGCTTGATCCCTGGACCCCAAGATGTCACACGTGCTGATGGAGATGCCCAAACCCTGAACACCTGGACAGCTGGATATGCGGCGGCGGCGGCGGCGGCGGCGATAGCGGTGACTGAGTGTTTCCTATGCGCCACGCTCTGCTCTAAGGGCACCATCTCATGTCACCCTCGCAGCGATTCCACAAGCTTAGGTCCTCTCCAGACCCCACTGGACAGCTGAGTACACCGAGGCCTGCAGCCCGTGGCCTTGTGGCTCTGAGTGGCTGGGTCTGGCAGTCTGTCCCCAGCGCTGCGCTTTGAGCTGCTGTGCCTTCTGCCTCCAACCCCAGCCGCGCAGGGCTTCCAGCCTCACGCAAATGCAGGAGGCAGGCACCGGCCTCCCGTGATGCATTCGGGAACTGCGAGAATGCAGGGGGGAGGCGGGCGAGACAGGCAGCCGGAAGGGAAGGGTATACTGGGCAAGCTGGCTTTCCTCCACTCACCTGTCTGGTTTTCTCCTAGATGCCCCCAAGACCGTGACCACGGTGATTCAAAACCCCACCCCGATTCGAGAAGGAGACCGCGTGACCCTTTCCTGTCACTACAACTCCAGTAACCCTAGAGTCACCCGGTACGAATGGAGACCCTGGAGCTCCTGGGGTGAGCAGTCGCCTGGGCTGCTGGTGATTCAGAAAGTCGCCTGGGATGACAAGACCGTCGCCTGCGCAGCCTGCAACAGCTGGTGCTCGTGGGCTCCCCCTGTCAACCTGGACGTCCACTGTGAGTCCCCTGACGGGGCGGGGGGTCCGGGCAGTGGCCCAGCTGGGACATGGGCGAGGAGAATGCAGCCCAGACCGGCTTCTTTGACGGAATCGAGGGATGAGGGCCGGGCCTCCCGGCCCCGGGGAGGAGGAAGCCCTGGGGACAGGCAGCAAGGGGGACAGGGAACGTCAGCCTGAGGTCCTTGCCCTCCAGATGCCCCCAGAGACGTGAGGGTCCGGCAGACCAACCCCCGTCCCGAGATTCACTCTGGACACCGGGTCGTTCTCCAATGTGACTTCTCAAGCAGTCGCCCCAGAGAAGTCCACTTTGCCTGGAAAAAAAACGGAAGCTTTCTGGGGGAAGGAAGAGAACTCAGCCTTGACTCCGTCTCCCCGGAAGATGCTGGGAATTACAGCTGCTCGGTCAGCAACTCCATAGGACAGACGGCGTCGGAGGCCTGGGGGCTCCGAGTGCTGTGTGAGTGGCCGGTGCTGGGGGCCGGCCGGGGACACAGAGAAGGGCAGGGGACCGGCCGCCCGGGCCTGACTTTGTCTCCCCTTACAGATGCTCCCAGGAGGCTGCGGGTGTCCCTGGCCCCGGGGGCCAGCGTGGTGGAGGGGCAGAAGGCAGCGCTCACGTGCCAGAGCGACGCCGACCCTCCCGTCTCCCGGTACAGCTGGTTTGACCGGAACAACGGGAAGCTTCCCCACGCCGGCCGGACGCTGCGCCTGGACCCCGTGAGGGTCCAGCACTCGGGTGCCTACTGGTGTCGCGGCGCCAGCCGGCTGGGGGAGGGCGAGTCGCCCCCCAGCACCCTCACTGTCTACTGTAAGGCCCTGGCCTGCCCCTAGCCCACCGGGCTCCCACCCCACCTCCCCTCTGTCCCTCCAGACCCTCCATGGCTCCCTCGCAGGCTGGGTCCCTCTCTCCCTCTCTCTTTTTGTGTCTCCCTTGACAGCCTCTTTTTTTTTTTTTTTTTTTTTTTTGGAGACAGAGTCTCACTCTGTTGCCTGGGCTAGAGTGCCTAGCTCACACTCGTGGGCTCAAGCAATCCTCCTGCCTCGGCCTCCCGAGTAGCTGGGACTACAGGCATGCGCCACCATGCCCGGCTAATGTTTTCTATGTATTTTTAGTTGTCCAGCTAATTTCTTTCTATTTTTAGCAGAGACGGGGTCTCACTCTTGCTCAGGCTGGTCTCGAACTCCTGACCTTGAGCGATACTCCAGCCTCGGCCTCCCAGAGCGCTAGGATTACAGGTGTGAGCCACCTGCACCGGGCCTCATCCTCCTTATCTTCATCTTTTGAGATTTCAGTGGTTTTCTAAAAAGATAATACAAGCACACGGTAGAATAATTTTTTAAAGCACAAAACGGTAACCAGTGGAAACAGACGCCTGTCACCCTTGGTCTCTGAGAACCCTCGTCCCCTCCCCAGAGGCCCCGGCTGTGCCCAGTCACGCCGGCTCCCTCCGGGGCCTGCCGCGCCCACGTGGCACCTATAGACGGGTCCACGTCGCTGCGCCCTGCTCTGTCACACAGACGGCAGCAGAGCTCGCGCTCTGCCCCGGACTTTTCTTTTTTCCGGGTAGTGAGTCCACTCGGAGACTGTCCTGTCTGTGTGTTTGCAGAGGATCTAAAGAGTCTGCAAACGTAGGGAAGGTATTCAGTTTATTTGTTGTGGCTGTTTCAGATTAATGATGGGAGCCGTGGCTTTAAATTTAGAGAATCATCGCCCGCGAGGCCGGGGCGACAGGGAGACGTCCTGAGCGTGTTACGTGGCAACGTGACAGACGCACTGTACCCAATCCCTGTCCCCTGAGTCTTCTCAGACACCCCGAAAAGTGTCGCTTTTTCTCAGGGCTGCGCCGTGCCCCCTTGTGTGACTGTCCCAGACCTTCTACCCGGGGCCACTTCAGCGCGCAGGCGTGCGGCCTCTTGCTCCAGGCGTGCCTGCAAGGACAGTTCCCGAGCGGAACTGCCGGGTCAGAGCCAGTCCCCACAGCGTGGCCAAACTGCCCTGAAAGCCGCGCCCACGTTCGGGGGTGCGGATCACAGGCCGTGCCGGGGGCAGGAAGGAGCCCCCGGGGAGACAGAGCAAGCGTGGAGGGCGGGGGCCGGCGTCTCCCTCCCTCCTGTCCCCTCTCCCACGCACGGAGGCGAAGACGTGCATGCGGGCGAGCAGGGGCTGGACGCAGGGGGAGGTCGAGACGCCCTCCGGGCCGGCGCTGCCCCCTAACTGATGGAGGTCTGCCCCTTCCCCCCCAGACAGCCCGGAGACCATCGGCAGGCGGGCGGCCGTGGTCCTCGGGCTCTGCCTGGCTGTCCTCATCCTGGTCATCTTCGGGGTCAAGTTTTGGCGGAAGTGAGCTCCTCCTGCTGCCCCCCCCCACCCCCGCGCTCTCCCTTGGCTGGACGCGCATTGCTGGGTGCTCCATCCTGAAGCCTGCCGCCCCGTCCCCTCCCTGGACCCTCACCGACCCGCCTCTATTTCTTAGCTGGAAGAGGACCCGCAGCCAGCAGGGGCTTCAGGAAAATTCCAGTGGTCAGAGTTTCTTCGTGAGGAATAAAAAGGTAGGGCAGATGCAGGGTGGATGCAGGGCGGATCTGGAAGTCAAGAGAAGAACTGGGGTGAAGGCAGGTGCTGCAGAGTCCTGGGTGGGGGGATCGGGGCTGCAGGGGGCCGGGGGAGGGGCTCGGGCTGGGGAAAGAGTGCTCAGAGCTCAGGCTTTTCTGCCCCCCAGATGAGAAGGGCCCCCCTCTCGGAAGGCCCCCACGCCATGGGCTGCTGCAACCCGGTGATGGACGATGGCATCAGCTACGCCGCCTTGCGCTTTCCGGAGACCGACGCACCGGGAACCGGGTACTGCGGGTCCTGGGAGGGTGGCCCGCCCACCCCACCCGGCGCCAGGCACCGCCATATTCTCGTTACCTCTTTCCCACTCCGTAACCACCCTACGGGCGGGTGACAGTCTCTGAAATTGACCGTGATTTTCCAAGCCAGGGGCGAGCATGGCCAGAGTCGGTCTTTTTTAAAATTAATTATTTATTTATTTATTTATTTTTATTTTTATTTATTTATTTTTTTTGAGACAGAGTCTCACTTTGTTGTCCAGGCTAGAGTGAGTCCTGTGGCGTCAGCCTAGCTCACAGCAACCTCAAACTCCTGGGCTCAAGCGATCCTCCTGCCTCAGCCTCCCGAGTAGCTGGGACTACAGGCATGTGCCACCATGCCCGGCTAATTTTTTCTATATATATTAGTTGGCCAATTAATTTCTTTCTATTCATAGTAGAGACGGGGTCTCGCTCTTGCTCAGGCTGGTTTCGAACTCCTGACCTCTAGCGATTCTCCTGCCTCGGCCTCCCAGAGAGCTAGGATGACAGGCGTGAGCCACCGCGCCCGGCCCAGAGCCGGTCTTTATCACAAAGATCAGGACCTTAGGACAGAGGCCTGGGCTCGCGCCTGCGGCCCACGTTTCCAGTGCGCGCTGGGCACTCTGGAGACGGCAGGTCACTCTTACGCAAGGCGCAGAGGTCAGGGTGCTCTTAGGGGGCTGGGGGAGCTGGGAGGAAGAGGAGCGTTCACGGGAAAGGCTTCTCTGTGGTCATCCGCCTGCACCCCGCTCCTCCCAGAGACATGGAGAGCTCAGGGCCGCAGAGGCTCCGCCAGGATGACAGCGACGTGGTCACCTACTCGGTGGTGCAGAAGCCGCGTGTGGTAAGAGGGCGGAGCTATGCACAGTGGGGGCGTGGCGTCTCGGTGGCGCTGCCCGCGGGGAGGGCTTGGGCGGACGCTGGGTGGTGGCTAGGGCCGGTCACAGAGCCAGGGCAGGTACCCCCAAGTCTTGGATGCCGCCACGGCCTCTAGGTTCTGGGCAAGAGGACCCCCACGCGGGCTTTCAGGGGACCGAGTGGAGCCCAGGAGAGGAGGGGCAGAAGGCAGCGGGTGGGAGGCTGGGGGCCCGAGGCCAAGCTCCCCACCGCGCGGCTCTTTCAGGGCGACTATGAGAACGTGCCCCCACATTCCCCGGAAGACGAGAGCATTCACTACTCGGAGCTGATTCGGTTTGGGGCTGGGGAGCGGCCCCAGGCGCGGGAGGACGTGGAGTACGTGACTCTCAAGCACTGATGGTGACGGTGACAGTGACGCTGTGGTTGGAAGCGCTGGGGACAGCAGGGGCCAGGGAAACCCCAGAGCCCCCCGGCCACCCTGCTCAGCTGCGGCCACGTGGCCTCCTCGGCACCCCTGCCCCGTCCTCTCTCCCCAGCGACACTCACTGTGGACGACCTTAGTCCTCGCCCAGAGACAGTCTGTCCGGCGCCGGTGACCCCAGCCCTCCAAAGGGCCCGCCCTGGTCTTTCCCCACTGCCCTCCCTGCCCGGAAACTCACGCACACACCTGCCCCCACCAGCCCTCTGCCACCGTCCCCCAGCTGGCCCAGTCCCTGCCGGGGTCAGCTTGTCATCGCTCTTCCTTTTCCCCGTCCCTGTGCCTGTGGCCCCTCCCCTGCCCTGGCATCCCCGCTCACTAAGTTCAAGCTCAATTTCTGCATCTGGAGAAAAGCCCGGAAAAGGACAGAAATGGGGGTAGGAAGAGGCACTGTCCCCAGCTGGCTTCTGCTCTGCAAGCGGGTCTCCACGTCGGCGAGGCGTTTCTGTGGGAGGGGTCGCGCTGCCCGGCCCCCGTGCTCGGGGCTCCCGGGGCCCGGGACCAGCAGTGGTGTGACACGCGTGTCACAGACAGAGAACTGCACAATAAACATGGCTCGGACGCCTCTTCAAAGGACCAGAGAGCTCCTTCCGGTCTGTGAGTCAGAGTGCAGAGGGAAGATGGGGGAGGCACCCTGGGGGCCCAGGGAGGAAGAAAAGGGGGTCCCAGCCATCTGCGATCGAGGGTCCGCTGCCTTGTTAGGAAAAGTGCGCGGGCTCTGCGGGCAGACCAGCGGGTGAGTTTGACCTTGGCCCTTCTATTCAGCTAGCCGAGTGACCTTGGGCAGGGTTCACCAGCTCCCCCCAGCCTCAGTTTCTTCACCTGCGTAATGGAGACGCCACTGCCTACCCTGCAGGTGGTTCAGCATAAGAGGTGTGGAATGATCTTATCTATGCTGGGGCCACGATTTAAGAAGCCTAGCACAGCAGCCAAAAGTCCCTGAAAACACAAATTCCACCGTCTTCTATTTGCATTTCTCGAAGAATGTAAAAGGGGAAGCCGATCCGATACTCGCGGCTCTTCTCAAGAATGAACCTACCACGCTCTTTCGCAACCCACAGCTGCTCCAAGGCCAACGGCCGTGAGAAACCTCGCGGCTCCTCTGTCGTTCGCTGCCCTCCCCGCCGGTTCCCTGTTATCGTCACCGATTCAGGCTTTCCGGTTAGTTTGGTCTCTCACCCAGCCACCTGCCTCCTGGCGCGGGGCTAAGTCGCTCTCCGCAGAGGGCAGAACCCTGCGATTAACCAGTCGCCAAGGTGAGGAACGTGCAGTTCCCGGCACACGGCGGGCGCCCCCAAAGTGCCACCTTCCCTTGTCACGCCCGCTCAGCACAAAGATGGCAACTCTCGCAGCTGCGGCAGAGGGAGGCACCCATTTATGCGTCGGTCCACTCTGTCCCCAGTTTGATTTCTTGCAAGCACTGCTAACCTTTCTGGAGGAAGGCGAAACTTCGAGAACGGTGTACGAGAGAGAGAGGGGGAGAGTTTTGTGGTTTCTGTACCCAAAGCGAGGTCCGCTGACACTCAAGCATGTTTCATTCATTCCGCAAACGTTCGCGGAGCGCCTGCTAGTGCACCCAGCACGCACGCAGCCGGGCACCGGGGCAGGAAAAAGATTAGACGGAGTTCCCATCTTGGGGGATCTCTAGTCCAGTCTGGGGCGCCCGGGGGTTCTCAGGGCAGGGCCCCCTCCGGGGAGCTGGAGGCAGCGCTGAGCCTGACGGTCGGGGCGCAGGTTCCCGGCAACCAGCGAGCCCTGCCCCTCCTGCCCCTCCCTGGCCCAGCTGCTGACATAAACCCTCTTCGTGACCGATTGACCGCGAGACGTGGTTGCCAACAGGCATCGCTGGGGCGCGGTGAGCAGGTGGCCAGGAAGCACGGAGGCAGCGCCCCACCCCCACCCGCCCCAGACCTCACCGTCCCCCCACCCCGCCCCCCTCCCGGCAACCTGCCATTCGCTGGGCTGCCTGAGCACCTACTACGCGACACGCCGTGGGCGAGGCAGACGCAGTCGTTGCCTCCTAAGGCCGGCGTTCCAGCAGGAGAGCTGACAAACACGACGACGCAGAGGCCCGGGCGCTGGGAATAGACGCGGAGGAGGGAAGGGGCGGTTTGGATGGAGGGGTCAAGGAAGGCCCTGCGCGGAGGTGACAGGGGACACGGGGCCGAGATGGGACCTGCCGGGAGGGAGGGGCCGCGGCAGGGACCCCCTTGAAGACCGACCCATGTCTTCCCCGGAGCGGCGTTCCTCTCCCCCTGCCCCCAGTTCCGTCAGTTCCTCAGCGGGGCCCAAAGACAAAGCACGCCAGAGCCAGCAGCAAGGCCCGTGCGCTCGAGGACAGGCTGCGCCACACGGAAAGCGGGCAAACGGGAACGCATTTGGCGACTTTTCCTCCGGGAGAAAATTTCGTTGGAGGGGGCTGTCGATATGCTGGGAATCCCGTGCTGTTTCCACCGGGAGGCTTGGGAGAGGAGCCTCCCAGAAGGAGAACCCAGAAGGTTCTCATGGGTGACTTGGAATTCCAAAGGTGCATCGCAGTCTGGCGGCCGACACACACACCTGAGGTAGCAGAGACAGACAGAGAGACAGACAGACAGACACAGGCGCGGCGATGGAGCCTCACAGAGATAGTTTCTTTTCCACTGGCCAGGCCGCGTGGGCCTCGTCTGAGAGGGCCAGCTAGGTGCTCTTGGAAATCTGGCTAAGGAGGCCTCCTGGAAGGGCCAGGTGACCCCAGCGGGGAGGCGGATGGCCAGCCGGGCGCCCAGGGCCGAAGGAAGGAAGCCGAGCGGCCGGCTTGGGGCACACGTCACCTGGGCCTGCAGCCTGTGCGAGCTGCACCTGGGAGTGACTGCCACTCGGAGATGGCTTGGGCGACCGCAGCCACTGCAGTATTCTTCGAGTGCAGGAGTAGGGAAGGCCTGGCCCCGGCAGCGAGTGCAGAGGGGAGGGGACAAAGCCAAAACGCCCTGGCTGTGCCCCACAAACCCCGCTCCCTCTGCTACTGGCTCTATGCACCCCTCGCCCCACCCAGACCAAACCCAGACTCCTCTCCTCGCCCCCTTCTGTGTCCCCGTCACCTTTGTAGCCCCTCGCCTCCTTCCAGCAGCCTCAGCGCCAGCCCAACGCCCCATTAGCTGCTCACCCAGGCTGCGAGGGCCTCGGGCTAATGGCCCAGGCTCCCGCCCTTCACTCCCTTCCGGCTCACTGCTCCAGCGGGCATCCTCCCCCAGCCCAGCGAGGGCACTTCTGAGCCTCAGAGACAGCCTGCAGCGGCAAGAGGTGAGTCCCTCTTTCTACAGCTCCTCTACACCCAACGACGCTTCCCCAGGCCCCTGGGTCTGCTAAGGTCATGCCCATGGCCCTGAGGGCGCCCAGCTTACCCTGGGGCTCTCCCCTGGGGGACCCCCTTTGCCTGCCCCTGGCCACAGCCCGTCACACCCAAACCCCAGCTGCCCCTCCCTGCCCTGCAGGCTCTCGCCGCGGGGAGCTGGCCCTTCTCGTGCCAGGGAACTGGGGGCAGCGGAGGGAACTCGGGGGTCCAACTCCCATTCCCAGGAGAAACGCGGACTGTCGGGCTCAGCCCTGTTCTCACTTCCCTCCACCCCTTCTCCCTGCAGGGTCTCAGAAATGGGGAGGCCTCCCCTCTCCTGGGACCTGCCTGGCTAAGTTCTGTCTTCTCGGTTATTCCGCAGGTGCCCTCTTCCCCCTGGCAGGGGACCCGGTGGACAGACCGCAGGGGCCCGAGGGCCAGCAGTCCCGGTGCTGCCCGGCGGCTGGTCCTCCCATGCGTCTCTGCCCCACCCGTCTGGCGCGATGGCTGCTGCCCCTGGGAGCGGTGCTGAGAGCTGCGTGTGAGCCCCGGAGCCCCTCGGCCCTGGAGGGAGATCGGAGCGCAGAGGCGGGCTGGGCCAGGAGCCAGGGCGCGGGCACCGGCCCCATGCAGCTGCCGCCACAGCTCGCCTTCGCGCTGTACGCGGCCGCCTTCGCGCTGGGCGTCCCGCTCAACGCCCTGGCCATCCGCGGCGCCGCGGCCCAGGCCCGGCTGCGCCTCACGCCCAGCCTGGTCTACGCCCTGCACCTGGGCTGCTCCGACCTGCTGCTGGCCGTCTCCCTGCCGCTGAAGGCGGCGGAGGCCCTGGCCTCGGGAGCCTGGCCGCTGCCCGCCCCGCTGTGCCCCGCCTTCGCGGTGGCCCACTTCGCGCCACTGTACGCGGGCGCCGGCTTCCTGGCCGCGCTCAGCGCCGGCCGCTACCTGGGCGCGGCCTTCCCCCTGGGCTACCAGGCCGTCCGCAGGCCGCGCTACTCCTGGGCCGTGTGCGTGGCCATATGGGCCCTGGTCCTCTGCCACCTGGGGCTGGTGTTCGGGCTGGAGGCTCCAGGGGGCTGGCTGGGCATCAGCACGCCGGTCAACGGCTCCCCCGTCTGCCTGGAGGCCTGGGACCCCGACTCCGCCGGCCCGGCCCGCCTCAGCCTCTCGCTGCTGCTCTTCTTCCTGCCCTTGGCCGTCACGGCCTTCTGCTACGTGGGCTGCCTCCGCGCACTGGCCCACTCGGGCCTGAGCCACAGGAGGAAGCTGAGGGCAGCCTGGGTGGCCGGCGGGGCCCTGCTCACGCTGCTGTTCTGCCTCGGGCCCTACAACGCCTCCAACGTGGCCGGCTTCCTGCACCCCGACATGGGCAGCCTCTGGCGGAAGCTGGGGCTCATCACAGGCGCCTGGAGCGTCGTGCTCAATCCGCTGGTGACCGGTTACCTGGGGAGGGGTCCCAGCGGGGGCACGGCGTATGTGGGAAGAACGCAAGGAGGGACATCCCAGAAGTAGCAGCCCCCGCTGCGGGGAAGGAGCACAGAGCCGGAGGGGCCAGCCGGTCGCTCCTCCAGGGCCACCGTGCAGCCACTCGTGGAAAGAGCTCAGCCTGGAGAGGCAGCGTCCCCGGCCGGGGAGAAGAGTGGAGGCCGGGAGCTGGGCCGGGCCGCAGGGGGAAGGTAAGCTCCCCTCCTGGCCTCTGCGTCTGCCCTCCGCCTGTCCTCACCTGCCTGTGGGCACAGCTCTGTGCTCGGAGGAAGGAGGGAAGTCGGAGTCTCATCTAGAGGTACCGCCACTGGGAGGCTGCATTTTAGGAGATGCTACTCGGAAATCATTTGAAGAAAAAAACCTAAGGCAGAAGGCAGGATAATGACGCTGTTATATACTATTTTGCAGTCACAAGGGGGCAGCATTAGAGCTGTGCACAAAAGATGCTTCGGCAGGAGGACACCAAGCACAGGCAAATTGTAGTAGCTGCAGCAATAAATATACAGTCGACCCTTGAGCAGTGTTGGGGGAGGGGGGTTAGGGGCACCGATGCCCACGCAGCAGAAAATCTGTGCATGACTTTTTTTTTCCAAGAGCACCCATAATAATATGTAAATTTTGACTCCCTGCAAAAATTTTAAACTTAGTACTAATAGACTGCTATTGACAGGACGCCTTACCAATGAACATAAAGTCAATTAACACATATTTTGTATGTTATTTGTATTATATACTGTATTCTTACAATAAGGTAAGCTAGAGAAAAGAAAATGTTATTAAGAAAATCATAAGGAAGAGAAAATACATTTACAGTACTATAACGTATTTATGGATATCGTAAGTTTACATTGTCTGTTTGCAAGATGAATCGTAGACCTCGATCTATGGTATCAATATATCAAGCAATTCAACTTTTTCTTGTAATGTCATGACTTCTCTGCCTTTGGGGAGCCCTGACAGTATAACTAGTGGCACTTCGCAGGGGTCCCATGGGGTTATTTGAGGTTTATGGTATTGCACTAAACACAATGAAAAATACACAAGAACTATGGGAGATCACTTTCTACTTCAATACGCAATATGCTGGAGAGAAAAACTGCTCGCAAGGAGATGATTAGTGTCGTATGGCATTTTAAGCAGACACCTAAAACAATTGATCTCACTAACAGGAAGTGGCTATGACATTATTACAGTGGTACTTTATGTACTATAGTAATTTTATGCAGTTATGGTTTAATACTTCATCTTTATGTTTGTTTACACTTCTCTTGACTTTGAATGGCACTATGTATAGTCTAAGTTTGAGTGCATACGTTTTTGATAAATATTAACTTTTCATAGTAGATTTGTATGTTACAGTAGTAGTGATAAAATAAACTAGTATCTACATGTTTTATGCATTCATGACATACCTTTTTCTTAATTTTTAAAATATTTCTAGGCTTTTGACTGTGAATGTTTTCAAATTGTCAAAAATATCCAGGAAATTTTCTGATGTATTTACTGCAAAAAAAAAAAAAAATCCACAAATAAGTGGACTCACATGATTCAAACCTGTGCCGTTCAAGGGTCAAGGGTATAGCCTCTGATACATGCAGGCATCACACTGAGCACTTTCCAATGAGTGCTGATTCATCTCATCCTCACACATCACTTTGGCTTAGCCATGCAACTGCCGTGCAAGTGGGCAGGGGGGTCACCGCCTGAGGATGCCAGGCAGAGGGGAAAACACTAAATCGTAGCTCACCAAACCACGTGCCTGTCTTGCTTCCATTCAAGGGAAGGAGCATCTTATTCTGACTTGAGCAAAACACCACTCGCTCCTTGGGCAGTGCACCTGGACGTAGGGCATTCTCCCCTGGAAACAGGGTGCCTTTTCTTAACTTGCAAAAGGGTGCTGCATGAAGTAGCTACAGTCCTCGAACGGGGTTAAGAAACTTGCCTGAGGCCCTACAGCAAGGAAGAGGTAGATGCAGAATGTGATCCTCCCAGCAAGACCCCTAAGGGCCGGAGGACATCTGGAAGACTTGAGGTATTGGAGTTAATGCCTGTATTTGTGGTCCCTCTTTGCAAAGGCGAAGGGTAGCACCCCAAATCCCTGAGAGGGAGGGCAGAGGAGAGGGCTACGAAGGAGACAGACGCCCAGGCATGCGCTCTAAGGAGGCGAGGTGTAAGAATCAGACGTGTTTCTCTAATGACAATAACACCATGGATATACGAGTAGTAGAATAGCAAGTGGTAGCTGTATTGCTGGTGTACAAACTGTATCCAATGGTCTCTTTTCATGGATAATGGTCTCTTTTCATGTCCACAAGGGCACGGATCTGCATTTTATTTGATGATGTATCTCCAGCACCTAGAAGAAAGACTGGCACATAGTAGGTGCTCGGTAAATGTTTGCTGAATGAATGAATGCTCCTAATAGCCTTCCAGTGAAAGTTCTATTACTCTTGTTTTATAAGCGTAGAAACAGACAGTCTAGAGAACTTAAGTAACTTTCTCACTGTCGTACTTTTAACAACTTTATTGAGATTTACTTTTCACATCATAAAATCCGCCCATGTTAAATGTACAATTCAATGTTTTTTTTAGTAAATTTACTAAGCGTGCCTCTCCATTACTATAATCTAGTGCCAGAACGTTTTCAGTACCCCAGTAAGATCCCTCATACTCATGGACATTTAATCTCTATTTCCAACCCCAACCCCCAGACAACCACTAATCCGCAGTCTCTATAAAATTGCCTCTTCTGGACTTTTCATATAAATGGAATCGTGCAACATACGGTCTTCTATGCCTGGCTTGTTTCTCTTCGAATAATGTTTTTGAGGTTCACCCGTGCTGTAGTGTGTATGGGTAGTTCATTCCTTTTTGTTGCCAAATGGAATTCCACTGTCTGGATGTCCCGCATTTGTTTATCCACCCACTAACAAATGGACCACCCGGCGATGTTCCCACTTTGGGCTACTATGACTAACGCTGCCACGAACACTTATTAGCAAGTCTTGAGCTTCGCAAACATTTGAATGAACAAGTAAATCCTCTCTGAAGTTGGACAGAGCTTGGGTTTGGGCCCCGGTGGTGATATTTGACAAGCCGCCTCCCCACGGCGAGGCAAAAGGATTTCACGACGTCGTGGTGATGCTCTGAGAAGCAGGGTCTCTGCGGTGGATCTCATGTCCCCTAAAAGGCAGCTGCTGTCGTCGCCACCACAATCATCATCATCATCATTATTATTTATTATTATATCGCCCCAAAGACGAGCTGCACCAGTGACGGGGACGATAGCCGCCTACATCTACCGAGCACCCGTCCCCACGTGCCAGGCTTTGTTCAAAGCACTTGACAAATGTTAGTAAGGTTTTGATCCACCTGCACGGATGTCCTAACCTGCGTGTATTAACGCTTCACTCTGTGGGGCCGGTGCTATGACCGACCCTGGTTTGCAGGTGAGAAAGCAGAGACAGAGCGAGTTTAAGTCACTTGCCCCAGACCACAAAGCCAGGAAGAATGGGAGTCGCATGGAGCCCAGGCCTCCGGGTCCAGAGCCGTCCCCGGTGTCACGCCGCCTGCCCTTACAAGGCAAACTGGACAAGAGCCATCCTAGAGCAGCAGACAAAATTTGAGCGTAGGGGAGGGGAGGGGAGGACAGAGTCCGCCCGAGCCTGGTCGGGGCGGCCCATGCCGGGCTGCCCGAGCAGCCAGGCACACCGTCGTGGAATTTGCTCCTCTTCTTTGCATACGGACGCAGCCCTAGTAACGGGCTCAAGGCGTCTTTTGTGCCGCTGTCCACCAGGGAGTGACGTCATGGGCACTGCCAGGCCTTTATCAGCTCCGTCAGATAAATAGCTAGCCACACTTGCTCTGGAGCAGGCGGCCAGGTGCCGTGCGGCGGAGCACTTGGGGCCTTGGAGACGCAGGTGAGCCTGCGCCCAGGGGGCTGCGGGGAGCCCCTAAGGGTGGCTCGTCCCAGGGGAGCCGCTCGGTGTCTGCTCTGCCGGGGGTGGGGGGGGACAGGAGACAGGCAGGATCCAAAAGACAAGCAGGCTGAGGCCGCCGCAGACAGCATCTGCAGGGGTGAGGGGCAGGGGTGGGGACAACGTGCCCTGCAGATGGGTGACCCCAGCCTGGTACCATCTCCCTCTCTGTCTCACTCTCTCTCCCCCGCAGGGGCCTCGGCCATGGGTGCGAGCTCTGACGGCTCCTTCTTCCCCGGCAACCACTGGCTCTACTTCTCTGTGTACCTCTTCACCTTCCTGGTGGGGCTGCCCCTCAACCTGGTGGCCCTGGCGATCTTCGCAGGCAAGCTGCGGCGCCGGCCGGTGGCCGTGGATGTGCTCCTGCTCAACCTGACGCTCTCGGACCTGCTCCTGCTGCTCTTCCTGCCCTTCCGCATGGTGGAGGCCGCCCACGGCATGCGCTGGCCGCTGCCCTTCCTCCTCTGCCCGCTCTCCAGCTTCTTCTTCTTCACCACCATCTACCTCACCTCCCTCTTCCTGATGGCCGTGAGCGTCGAGCGCTTCCTGAGCGTGGCCTACCCTCTGTGGTACACGACGCGGCCCAGGCTGGGCCAGGCGGGGCTGGTCAGCGTCGCCTGCTGGCTGTTGGCCTCTGCCCACTGCAGCGTGGTCTACGTCGTGGAACTGGGGGGACCCTCCGCCCACGGCCTGGACGCCAACGGCACCTGCTACCTGGAGTTCCAGGATGACCAGCTGGCCGTCCTCCTGCCCGTGCGGCTGGAGATGGCCGTGGTCCTTTTCGGGCTGCCCCTGCTCATCACCAGCTACTGCTACAGCCGCCTGGTGTGCATCCTCGGCAGGGGCACCAGCCAGCACCGGCGCAGGAGGGTGGCGGGGCTCGTGGCCGCCACGATGCTCAACTTCCTCGTCTGCTTCGGGCCCTTCAACCTGTCCCATGTCGTGGGCTACGTCAAGGGTGAGAGCCCGGCGTGGAGGAGCTACGTGCTGCTCCTCAGCACCCTGAATTCCTGCGTCGACCCCCTGGTCTTCTACTTCTCCTCGTCCGGGTTCCAGGCGGACTTCCAGGAGCTGCTGCGGAGGCTGGGCGGGCTCTGGGGGGCCCTGGCGGCAGGAGGGCGGTGTGGAACTGAAGGTGCAGAGGGAGGGCGGCCGGCAGGCACGGGGCTGCCCCAAGTAGAGGAAGGGTAGCGGGCTCTCGCCGGGCAAGCGGCCTGGGCTGGGCGCTGGGTCCTCTGGGCACGGAGCTGTCGCTGGGATTGCACCCCGAGGGCAGGGCCCCGGCGTGGAGGGCTGGGGACCCACGTGGCCCGGGATCAGGGCGGGCGCCCCGCCTTCCTAAGGGTGCGTGTGCTGAAGCCCAGCCCTTGACCCCACGGCCCTGCTCTTCCCCCACACGCTGCGGACTTGGCTCGGGGAGGGGGTCAGTGGGAAGGACGCTCAGGAGAAGAATGAGGTCCCCGCGGCCGCAGGCCAGCCCCTGAGCTTCCCTGAGGGTCGGGGGGAGCGAGGAGCGGGGGGCTCGTGCCACAGGGAGCTGCCCCGTGGCTCAGGACAGGAGCAGGGAGAAGTCCCGCCCTTCCTTCGGGCCTGGCCCTCCCGGCAGGCCAGCGGTGGAAGAGACAGGGCTCCAGGCGTGAGGGCTCGTTCTGCTCTCCCACTGGCTTTTCTGGAAATTTCCCATCGCTCAGTCAATTCAGATCATCAGAGACATTTATGAACAATGAGAGAAGAAAAATTACCCGAATAAATTTGGAAGCGTGTAAAAAAGAATGGTCTTTGCGTCTTCCGTGTTTTGCTTTCACGGTGTGTAGGGGTCAGGTCGATCTGCTGGAACCGGTGGATGGAGGAAAAACACCCTGACTCTGCAGGACGTGGGCAAAAGAACACAACGTCCAGAAGCTGGGAGAGGATCTGGGCTGCAAGGGTAAATGCAATAGCTAATCTGCCTTAAGGATGTGGCCCCTGCTGGGTGCGGTTGCTCACACCTGTAATCCCAGCATTTTGGGAGGCCGAGGCAGTAGGATCGCTTGAGGCCAGGAGTTTGACATTGACGTTGCAGTGAGCTGTGATGCCACCACTGCACTCTACCCCAAGGTGACAGAGCGAGACCCTGTCTCAAAAAAAGAAAAATGTGTCCTAACATATTATCTTCTTCTGTCTTCTCAATAACCACGTGGTAGGTACTGTTACTATCCCCACCTTACAGACGGGAGAATGGCCCAGAGAGGTCAACTCTCTTCCTTGAGATCCCACAGCTGGTCAGTGATTGAAACAGGACTGCAAGCTGGAAGTAGTTGAGTCCAAAGCCGGTGCCCCTAACCCACTTGGCTGTTGTGCCTTTAGCTGTGTGTCAGCCGCAGTGACTGGCACAGGCCCATGTCAGATGAAGCAGTCCGAGTAGGACAGATGTAAATAGGCCACCAGAGAGAGAGAAGGAAATGCAAAGCAGATTGCCTATCAGCACGGGCTCATCCTCTTCCCAGTAAAGAAACCCTCTTGGAAAAAAATAAAATAATTAGCGCAGTTGACTTCAAGTTACTGAACAGAAAGGTGGGTGTTCTGAAGAGCTGTTTCCACTGAAGTGTGGTTGTTTGGTATGTTTTCATTTTCCCCTGAGGGGCGGTACAAGACAGACAGCTCGTCAGGGCTCCTGGCCCAACAAGGCGACCAGAGATGTTGTCAGTCCGCTCTGTTTGAAAAACATGCATTAAGTGCCTATGACATGCAGATGCCAGGGAGTTCAATACTGATGCCTCTAAACATCTGCTTTCTTCCTGGGCTTACGGCTTCTGGGAGAATGAGGGCTGGCTGTGGGTGGGGGGTGGGGTTCCAGGAGGAAGGGGGGAGACGTTGTCTCTGGAGAGATGAAGTCATGAACCGTCCCTCTGTCCCACGGCTCATCTGTCCCTCTCGAGACACTCGGTGTCACGGCTGCTAAGAAGGAGACGAGAACATGAGTCTGCATGCTTCAGAGAGGGCGCAAAGCGGTGAGACCCCGCCACTCCAGAATGGGAACCACGGACCCAAGCCTGGGAGCAAAGAGGGGCTGGAAACCCGGCATTCTAGAGAGAGCCGCAGAGGACAGGCGTCTACTCCTCCCCGGGGTTTTAAGGAGGAATGGGAGGTGTTCGCCTGCCTGGCGTTGCTGCCCCCAACCGCCACCCAGCACCAGCCCAGCCCGCCCTGCACGAGCAAAGCAGAGAGGGGTGGGGAGGATGGAAGGTCGCCAGAGGTCAAGGGAAAGGCAATCTCGGGAACAGGGGACGGTATTCTGGGACGGCAGCGCTGTGTCGTCTAGGCGGGGCAGGGAGGGTGGCAGAGAGATGGGCAGAGGGAGCACCCTCGGGGGTGAGGGAGCACTCTGCTCCCTCCCTGGCTGGCAGAGGGAGCAGGTGTGAGTCTCACAGGTGAGGGGATCGCAGGCAAGGGGGACAGTTCTGGGGATGCCAAAGGGCTCAAACCAGGCGGGATCCCCCAAGACAGAGACTGGAGCAACTCACATTCCAGTGGCACAGAGAGCCAGCGGTTGGCCAGCTGACACCCAGCGGGCACCGACAGCGACACAATAGTAGCTAGAGCATAGCTTCCCAAACGTTTTGCGTTGTTGCCCCTTTAAGGAGGCTTTTTGAACATATTTCTTCCTACTTAGCACTTTCCTCTCCCTGCTTATGAAATTTCTTTCTTTTTTTTTTTTTTGAGACAGAGTCTCACTGTGTTGCCCAGGCTAGAGTGAGTGTGGTGGCATCAGCCTGGCTCACAGCAGCCTCCAACTCCTGGGCTCAAGCGATCCTCCTGCCTCAGCCTCCCAAGTAGCTGGGACTACAGGCATGCGCCACCACGCCCGACTAATTTTTTCTATATATATTAGTTGGCCAATTAATTTCTTTCTATTCATAGTAGAGACTGGGTCTCACTCTCGCTCAGGCTGGTTTCGAACTCCTGACCTCAAGCAATCTGCCCGCCTCAGCCTCCCAGAGTGCTGGGATGACAGGCGTGAGCCACCGCACCCGGCCTCTGCTTATGAAATTTCAGTGCAACAAATACACTATCTGTTTATGGGTTGTGGCCCCTTTGGAAGATCACAAACCGTTGTAAGATTTTTTTTTGCTCCCCAAGAACTAATTTTCAGCGTTTTGGGGGCAACGTCGATCCTGCTGAGAATGCGTGAGCTAGGGAAATGGTCTCATCCAAGGCGGCGATAAGCCCGTCTCACATCACTGTCGCCCGACCGACAAAGTGAGGTTCGCGACCTGGCTGCAGAGAGGGAGACTGCCCGCCAGAAGTGCAGGTGACAGGTGACAAAAGGCAAGGGGCGGTTATCACAGCATTTGAGGTCAAGGCGGAGTGAAATTGAAATGAGGCGGCGTTTCATAGGCTCCGAGCAGAGCAGGGCCAGCGTCTGGCCTAAGCTGAGAAGGCCACTTAAGGTCCCATTTCTTGGGAAAACACAAAGCAAAAGATAAAGGTAGACTTTTGCGCCCAAAAACTCCTCCTCTGAAGCTCCAGTGGGCTGAAAATCCAGGCTGCTTCTTCCTCTGAGTCGGAGAGACCCGGCTCGGCCAGGCGGGCGTGGGACGTTCTAGTCTTAGTGGCAGGATTGTCAACCGGCCAAGTTTCTGACAGTCTCTGATTTTAGAGAACTAGGTTTCTCAGCAATGCAATTCCGTTCGTCGACAAAACAAGTTCTTAAAGGTTTGCAAGAGGAACGTTCCTAGAAGGAAAGACCCTCCTTCACCCAAATCGAGGGCCGAAGGACGGGAGGAAGGGCAGACGGGACCCGGTTCCGCCGCAGGTTCTCTGGGCCACCCGGCAAGTCTGGGCTTGCAGGAGAACGGGGAGGGGACCAGAAGCTTTACCTTCACCCAGTGCGACCGGACACCCCGGGAAGCTACCCTCGAGGTCATTGAGACACTGGTGACAACGGTTCCATCGCCGTGACCGAAGGCAGTGGGCGGGGAGACCACGCAGGCTTGTGCTTGGACTTTACTCAGTAAGCCAGCGTCGGTGGCGGGCAGGTGGCACAGCAGGGCGCACCTGCTGGGGGCACAGGCTGACCTGATGCCTTTTCCCCAGGTAAATGTGTCACCTGGGACCGGACCCCCTGGAGTGTTCAGCGAGCGGCCTCCCAGCCTGCACGTGTGCCTGGTGGGCGAGGGAAGCTGGGTGCAGAACCGGAGCGGCCCACCCAGCTCGCCTGGGGGTCCCCAAGATCATTTGCAAAATCTCATCCCAAAGCAGCGCATCAGTAACAGCAGGAGGACACCTGGAGGTTAGGCGACAGGTGCCGGGAATTGGAAGTGGGAGACAGAGTTTAGGGTACGGGGACAGAGAGACTAGAGTCATGTGGGAAGCAGCTCAACTTTTGACCTTCCTCTCCGACAACATGGTTCCTCTGGTTTAAAAAACCACCACATCAATTAAAAACAAAAAGAAGAAGAAGAGGTACAGGTAGTTGTGGTCTCTGAAACGTTATAAAATCTGTGAGAAGCATGCTGACCTGCCTTTGGGGTCGGCTCTGAAAAGCTATCCTCGTGGCAGCTGATCGGATCATCGAGGTGGTGGCCTGTGCTCTGGGAAAGGATGCTGGGATCACATTCCAGGGAAAGAACGGGACAGGAGGATATGACAGTGAATGAATACTGGCAGAAGTGGGGAGGGACATGAGCTCCCCTCCCGTGGAAGCATGGAGCCGGGGAGAGAAAGTATTGAAAAGAGGAAATGGGACACAGAAATATGGTTTGAAGGAGGCATATTTTACTGGATTGAGACCGGAAGGATATAGGGAGACAACCAGATCAATCATCCCCTCTTGCAGATGGCCCCAGACCCAGAGGTCAAATCATGATTGGCACCTACGATGACACTCTTGATCCCCTTAATGGGTGACTGGTCTCAGCATGGACGTGTGACCCAAATCTAGCCAGCAAAAGGGAAGAAATCTGCTGTGGGGGAATCTCTGCCTCTATCTCATAAAAGAGATCGAAATGCTATCTCCTTCCCTGTTCTGGAAGCTTTTATGTAACGTTGTGATACTTGGAGCCACAGCAGCCACATTGGAGCCATGAGGCCACACACTTGCAGAAGAAAGCTCACAAGCTAAGGGTGGACAGAGCAGAAGGATGGAAAGAGCCTTGTCCGTTGACTCTGTTGAGCCAGGACCACCTACCTCCAAGCTCATCATTAAAAACGTTCCTATGGTTGACTCCCTATTGGCCGGATATGCTCAAACTGCAGATATTGGATATTGCAGCTCAATGCAATAGATCACCCTGTATCCTACTAGAACCCACCAACGACGTCTTCTCTTATCTTAAACTATTTTATCATCCGGGAATTTCTAAACTGCCTCTTTGCTTTGTAGGAGCTAGGTTACCTTAGTGTTTCCCTTACCTATTACAGCTAGATCCAGGGGGGATTTCTCGTGGGTCTGGTCATTAGCTCTGGCACCAAGATGTCGGGACCTTCCTCATTCTACAAGGGGACTTTTGAGAGCTGACTGCCTGGGACTGCGTGGACCCGGCATTCCAAGACAAAAGCCAAACACGCTGGATGGGACCCTTTTAAGGTCAAAGACCAGATGACTGACGGTCTCCATTGCAGGCTTGCACTTAGATTATATTAATAAAAACACCCGTACTTACCATGGAATCTGGGATACCATGGGAACAAGAGAGGCTGAGCGAGTGGGGTGGGGACTGTGAGCCACGCTGTCCTACGGAAGAGCAGCCGTCCCTGTTCTTGGACACAGGACAAGGACCCAGCGCTCGTGCCCATGGAGTCGCTGTGACACACACGATGCCCACGTAGAGACGAGAGCGCGTGCTCCTGGATGCCTCAGTTGCTATTTGCCATTAGCGCACACAGTTGGGTGGCTCCCCCGTTCCTCCCTCCCTCTTTCTAATAACTGTTTTCTCGTGGTTCTCTGTGCTCGGACCAGCTTTCTTGAGCCCTAGACGGCTCCTTTAGGGTCTCCGTTAAGACAACTCTTTGTTTGGGGATCCTTCGGAAAACAGTCGAACGATCTGCAGCAGCTCTACCAAGCGCCCCGACCGCCGTGCTCAGCCCTCACGCCACGCTCCATTTGTTCAGTTCACTCTGCAGGGAACTGCTCCGGGCGGACCTTCTTTTGATTGACACATAGCCTCTGACACACGGCAGATCAGTGGTTGCCGGGGGCTGGGGAGGGGACGGGGGTATTGATCGGGAAGATATTACAGGGACATTTGAGGGTGATGGAAATGTGCTATAACTTGATGCAGTGGGGGTGGGGGAATCCCATAATAGTCAAAACATACTGAACTATATGCCTAAAATGGGCATATTTTATCGTATGTAAACTACGTCTCAGTAAGTTTGATTTTCAAAAATGGTGTCACCTCGCCTCCAAGCCCAGAGAATATGTGTACATATAGCATTGCCCATATTGCTAAGTTTGCTCAAGGCAAGCAATTTCCTACTCGATAACCTGAGCTACACAAAAGGGGCGGACACCACGGTGCGGACCAGTGCTCAGTGGTGACCAGCTCCTCTCCTGGTGCTGGAGGTCTGCAGGGAGAGGTGGGGACCCGGGCCACCTGGAGAGGGCATCTAAGCTCAGTTCCTGCCTTGTCACCCAAGGGCCTGGGGGCTCAAACTGCTGACCTCCCAATTTTGCAAGCTAAAAACCCAGCGGTGACTGCTGCTTTTGAACTTATATGCTTTTTTTATTATTTTTTTATTTTTTTAGAGACAGAGTCTCACTTTGTTGCCCAGGCTAGAGTGAGTGCCATGGCGTCAGCCTAGCTCACAGCAACCTCAGTCTCCTGGGCTCAAGTGATCCTCCTGCCTCAGCCTCCTGAGTAACTGGGACAACAGGCATGTGCCACCATGCCCGGCTAATTTTTCGTATGTATATTTTTAGTTGGTCAATTAATTTCTTTCTATTTTTGGTAGAGACGGGGTCTCGCTCTTGCTCAGGCTGGTTTCGAACTCCTGACCTCGAGCAATCCGCCTGCCTGGGCCTCCCAGAGTGCTAGGATTACAGATGTGAGCCACCTCGCCTGGCCTGAACTTATATTCTTTTAAGCAGGCAATCAATTCACAATGTTAAAGTGCTGTGCCAGGCGAAAGCAATCAGGCCTGAGGGTGTGGCTCTGCCTCTAGACTCCAGAGTGTGGCCTCCCAGAGGACGAGGACGGGTGGGGAAGCAGCGTGAGGAAGTGTGATTTTGCCATGAGCGCAGCTCAGAGACACTTTCCCCCAGAACCGGAGACAAACAGTTGCAGAGATCTGCTGGCTTTCTTAAAACATTCTTCCTGATCCCTTGTTCTTATTCTAAGGTCCCTTCCTGCCCGGCCCTGCAGCCCTTCTCTGAAAGCCTCTTGGTCACCCACGGAGGTCCCACGCTCGTGCCAGGCAGGGACGGGAGCCCTCCTCCTGTGCCCCCCTGGGCTCTGAAGGGCTGGTGTTCTCTTGCCCTTGCTCTACCCCCGTCCCCTGTGGTCCCAATTCATCGCCAAGGCTGTGAACACAGACGACACCCGAATTTCCACCTGCGGCCCCGGACTCTTGTGTTTCCGGCTTTGTGAAGCGACATCTCAACTCCATGAATCCAGATCTAACTCTTCATCCCTCCCCCAAATCGAGCCGCCCCACCCGGCCTCTTCCACCCCCGTAAATGGCAACCCCACCTACCCACCTGCCCCTGCCGGAAGCCCAGGTGTCACGCTTTTCTTTAAAGATTCAATTCTTAGCTTTTCTGTTTAATTTTTTAAATGATCCTACAATAAAATGAACTTTTTTGGGAAGAGGTGTACCGTTCTGGGAATCGTGACACACGTCGATTCCTGTAGCTACCGCCACAATTAGAATTAGGGCGATTATCGTCACACCTTCCCCTCAGCCCTAACCACTGACCACAGATCCGCTCTCCAGCTCTGGAGTTTTATCTTTTCAATATCTTGTCACATAAACGGAATCATCCAGTTTGTAAACTTCTGAGCCGGCTCCTTTCGCTCAGCATAATGCCTTTGGGATTGGTCCACATTACTGTGAATATTGATAGTTCGTTTCCTTTTGTTGCCGGGCAGTGTTCCATCGTGTGCATATCTCACTGTATTTGTTCATCCAGACACCCACTGAAGGATATTTGGGTTGTTTTCAGCTTAGAGCAATTATGAATAGAGCTGGTCTACACATTGACATACAGGCTTTTGTGCGGACATCGTTTCATTTCTCTAGGTCAAATACCCAGGAGAGAGATGGCTGAGATACATGGCAATTGTACGTTCAACATTTTTAAGATACCTTCACACTGTTTGCCAAAGTGGCCGTGCGATTTTGTATTCCCTGCAGCAATCGATGAGAGATGCAGTTGCTCCACATCCTTGTCAGCACTTGGTGTTGTCGGTATTTTTCATTGTAGCCATTCCAATATGTACGTATCGGTCTAGAAGCCCTTCTTGATTTTTCTCCTCTTCCAATTCAGCATTGAGTTCTCCTGCTTCTATGTCCAGAAGATATCTGTATGAGCCTACTTCTGACCTTGTCCTTTCTCTTGTCTCCATCCCCACTGGTTCACACCACAGCCGGAGGGTCCCTTGAGGAACATACGTTGGAGCATGTCATTGTCCTGCATAAAGCCTTTCAGTGGCTTCCCCTTATAAGCCCCTGCTCGTGGTCTTCAAGGCCCTACATGATCATCTGATCCTTCTTCTCTCTCCAAGCTCGTCTGGGGCCATCCTGTCTCTACCGACATCGCTTCGCTGGTCTGGCCCTCTCTCTGCTTCTGGAAAAGGCAAGCGCTCAGCGTGTGCACGCTCTGTTTTCTCCACGCCCTACCTGGCTGTCTCTCCTCTTCTCACAGGTTTGTCTCCAGCATCACACATGAGAGACGGTTTCCCTGATCACCCAATCTCAAGCAGCCCCCCACCCCTTGGATACGATCTGACACTGCGCTACGGCAGTTTGACCTACCTATTTGTGCGGTCATTTGCTTAACGTGACTCCCCCTGCTAGGCTGGGAAGCCCGTGACGGCGTGACCACGTCTGTCTTGCTTATGACTCTATACCCCAGAGAGTGCCTAGAGCTGTGCCCAGCACAGAGTGGGCATTTGGTATTGGATCCATGAATGAATTGTTTTAAAAAATGATCTCCAATTTTCCACTATTGTAAATAATGCTACAAGAAGCATCCTCTTACGTAAATGCCTGTGCATGTGCGCATTTCCTAAAAGGGGAACTGCCGAATGAACTGGTCTACACATTTCAAGTTTTGACAAATACTGACAAATCTCCTTCCCCAGCTGAAGCAACCCCTTCTCCCCAAAAAGTCTGTAAGGGACCTCATAACTGGCAAGCAGAGAAAATACTGCATTTTAATTTTTTGAAAAGTTGATATTTAAAATTTGGCCACTCAGTGTATTAGTCATGTTCTCCAGACAAACAGAATGGATAGGATATGTGTGTGTGTGTACGTATGTATCTATCTATATAGAGAGAGATTTATTTAAAGAATTGGCTCACATGATTGTGATGATTCTAAAATCTGCTGGAGGAGGCCAGTGGACTAGAGTCTCAGGGAAGAGTTCAAGTTCAAGTACAAAGGTAATTTGCTGGCAAACCAGGAAGAGCCGATGGATGTTACAGATGAAGTCCAATGTTATAGACGATATCCAAAAGCAGTCTACTGGAGAATTCTCTTTTGCTCAGGGAGGTCAGTATTTGGTTCTATCCAGGCATTCGACTGATTGGACAAGGCCAATCCACATTATGCAGGCCAAACTTCTTTGTTCAGAGTCCACGGATTTAAATGCAAAGCCAAAAACATCCTCGCAGAAACATCCAGAATAATGTCTGACCAAATATCTGAGCACTGTGGCCCAGCCAAGCTGACACACATAAAATTAATCATCACACTCTGTATTATGTTAATTTTAATCTCCCAGATAAAAAGTGAGGTAGAAAAATATTTGTGTATTGTATACAGTCATTTGTGTTTCTTCCAATACCTGCCTTGTTCTTCTTTGACTTGCAGGAGATCTTTGAATAATGGCATGCGAACCGTTTATCAGTTATATCCATAGAAAGATTATGGTCTTTTAATTGATGCATGATAACTTTTTCCAGAAGTTTTATATTTTGATGTGTTCAAATTTGTCACTTTTTTTGACGACCTCCACATTGATGTCAGGCTAGGAAAACACCTTTTCATTTATAAGACTTTTAAAAATTATAGGGCGACTCCTGGGGCCCCTGTCTCTTGGGGCCCCAGAACCTCGTCCAGAAACAAAAATTTAAAAATTATTTTAAAAAAATTATATAATACCTACGCAATTTTTCAAGTCTTAGAAAACGTATTTGATCTTTAATACATCTGGCTTTTACTCTTGTTGTCTAGTTGTAATTCTTCCAAATGGATAGTCAACTATCTCAACATCATTTCCTGAACAGTTGATGGTTCTTCCCCACACTGATTTGAAATGGACTTGGTTCATTAAGTAGCAAGAATTCTCAAAATGTAGCCTAAAACAATAATATGTCGTCATTTTTATCATCCTCATCAGCATGAATGTTAAAGATTCAAATATCCAGTGCTGAGAAAATGCATGGGAAGGGGTATTCTCATGCCCAGCAGGTAAGAATGTAAATTACCAGACACTTTCAGGAAGGCAATATGGGAATATCTGTCACAAATTTTAAAGCCCATCTCTTGATTTCACAATTACATCATTTATATACCTAAAAATCCATCTAACCAAAATACTCACACCTGTTCAGATAGCTAGGTAGATGATAGATTCATAGATAGTCATTGAAGCACTGTTTGTTACAGCAAAAGAACTGGAAACTATGACAACTGATCCTAAATGATTACATAAATTTTAAGACAGCCCCCAAATAAAATATCCTGTGGCCATCAGAAAGAATCTAGATCTGTACGTACTGACACAAAAAAGATTACCAAGGCACATCGTAAAGAGAAAACTGAAATTTCAGCACTTAGGGAGACTGAAGCAGGAGGACTGCCTGAGAGGGCAGGAGTTCGAGACCAGCCTGGGCAACAGAGTGAGACTTCATCCCTACAAAAAAACTAAATATTGGCCAGGCAGGGTGGTGTGCATCAGTAGTTCTAGCTCTTAGAGAGGCTGAGATGTGAGGATCACTTGAGCCCAGGAGTTTGAGGTTGCAGAGAGTTGTGATCACGCCACTGAGTTCCAGCCTGGGTGACAGAGTGAGACCCTGTCTCTAAAAAAGAAAAGACCAAAAACCAAAAAAACAAAAACATGAAGTTTCAGAATTATATATATATACACACACACAGTGTGTGTGTATGTGTGTATATACACATACATATAAACAAAATAGAGGTTTCCTCTAGGAAGGAAAGGAAGGGTCAGGGAGAAATGAAATGGCATTTCACATTTTCCTTCTGTACTGTTAGATTGTTAAATTAAAGAAATAATGGGGCCTGGCGCAGTGGCTCATGCCTGTAATCCTAGCTGGGAGGCCGAGGTGGGTGTTTTGTTTGAGCTCAGGAGTTCGAGACCAGCCTCAGCAAGAGCGAGACCCCCATCTCTACTAAAAATAGAAAGAAATTAGCAGGACAACTAAAAATATGTAGAAAAAATTACCTGGGTATGGTGGCACATGCCTGTAGTCCCAGCTACTCGGGAGGCTGAGGCAGGAGGATCTCTTGAGCCCAGGAGTCTGAGGTTGCTGTGAGCTAGGCTGACGCCACGGCACTCTAGCCCAGGCAACAGAGTGAGACTCTGTCTTGTGACACGCTCAGGCCTTGAGGCTGGGGAGGAGCGAGGTAGTTAAACCACCCCCAGACCTTGGGCACTGAACACAGGAGTGTTTTCCCTGAGAAGAACGAGCTGGTGTGCAGCGACTCGCCTCTTGGGCATTTCGAGTCTGCGACTCTCGGCTGAAATGCCAGACTGCTCATGCCGGGCACGGCAGACGCTGCACTGTGAGCCACCCGGATCTCAGCCCTGGACCATTTGCCCACGCCAGGACCCCCCTCGGCAGCCTGGAGGGCATCTGGCCCGGCCTTGCAAAATCTCTCTCCCGACGTGATCATTGGATGAAGTTAAACATACAGCCCTGGAGAGACCGTATGGCCCACTTCTGGCTCTACGCTGTAATGCATTCTGTCAAAATGCAAACAAATCCTAAAACCATTTTGTGAACAATACATGTCTTGTTTCACATCAGGAAATCCGCTCTGCATTGCACATACATGTAAAAGCCATCACGGTCCCTGCGATCTCAAATGAACATGCAAATACGTTCATCTCATGGCTCTGGCATTTCTTTTTTTTTTTTTTTCCCATAGACTGGGAACCTCAAGAGATGGAAGTGGTTTGTGTTGTACTGACTGCTGAGTGGCCCCGATGACACCGGTCGTCTTTGAGCCCTCAAGCGTCTGAACCTCTTCCATTTTAGGGAACTGTCCGGGTACGGATGTCAGGGGGAGGCAGAGTCCGTCCCTGTCTATAGAATGATAATTCTGGAATCTTGTTCTCTGAGCATCCTTGATGCCACATTTACCCAGTCAGGTGCACTTGCCCAAATTCTGAACCTGAGGCTGCTGGGACAGAGGCAGAAGAGAGGGGAGCTATTTCTGGTGGTGGCAGTAGTGGTGGAGGACAGACTGTGGCCTAAGGGCCCAGTGTTCAGGGGTGGGGAGGGGGCTGCCTTGTCCTCAGTGGACTGGGCTACTGTCATGACTTTTAACGTGGTCCCGGCCACGCAGCTTCCTTTATTCTCAAAGCCTGGTTCTACAGCTTTCCTGGCGAATCTCCGAGCTACCCAATATCTTATCATTAAACCCCTAATTGAGCCAGGGTTGGCTTCTGTTGCTGCAATTAAGAGCCATCACTGAGACTCTAGTCCAGAGCAACGATTACGAGCTGGAAAGCCTGCATTCTGCTGAGAGCTGTGCAGCCCATTAGCAATCAGAGAAGTGAGACTGCATTGAAACGGCCTAGAGACATTACTCGGGGTCCATTTGAGCGGCAAAGGCCTGGAAGCTGGATAAAGCCAAGTGTGAGTGGGGACGTGGCTCAGAGATCCAACCGCTGTGAGGCTGCTCGGCAACACCACCTCCTCCGAGAAGCCTTCCTGGGCTGCCCTGGCTCTCTGCCCACGTTCCTCCTTTCTGTCCACTCCACGGCTGGAGTGAGCTGCTGTACCCACTCCCAGAGACCTCTGTGTTCTCTTTCATCTGAAAACGAATCCCCCGTCATTCTGTTTTTGGTGCCCCGTATCTGACCTTTGCCTTATCCCTTGCGGGATGCTGATGAGGATGGCGTGGCTCTGTGTGGCTGTCTGTTGCCAAGACAACGGGAGGGTGCCGGACCAGATTCCGAGCAGCTGCAGCAGCTTATCACAACCTGCAAAGACCAAGAGAGGAAGATAAGATCAGAGGGCAGGGCAGCCGCCATCCGAGAGCAAACAACTCCCAACTGAAGTCAGCACTTGCAAGCTGGCCCCCCTGTCCTCTCCGCACAGCCCGCGGGCTGGGCAGCCTGCGAGGTCCCCCCGGTCCCTCCTCTGGCCACAGTGGTGCTGCACACATGGGCGTGAGACTCAACCCAGGCCAGGAAAAGCTGAGCCCGGTCCTTCTCTTTGAACCACTAGGAGAAAGAACCCGTCTTCTATCGAACTTGAACTTGAATGCTGGCCCATCCCTTCGGGAGGCCACTTTGAGGAGAGAGGCTGCCTGAGCCTGAGGTTAACTGGAAGGAAGGCAAAACGGAGAGAAACCATACATCTAGGCCTTCGAGGTCCTGAAGCAGGTCTACTCTGGGTTTTTTTTTTTAGAGCTGAAAGCCAAACATTCTCCTTCCTTAGCTTAAGCCAGTTTGAACTGAGCTTTCAGTCACTTGCAATATGCAAGATATCATAGTTGCAGCCGAGCTTTCTCATTTTTTAAATTCGGATTAAATATTTAAGTGCGGAAACTTAAAAACATATCAAATATTGCATACGCCCACCGTGCAGAATGAATATGTATTAACGTTTAGTCATATTTCTGCAGATTTTTCGGTTACCCTTCTCTCTCACTCCCCTGCCTTCTTCATCAGAGGCAACGTTATTTTGGGATTTAAGTGCATCCTTCCTGTCCATGTTTTCTAAAATGTACTTTGCACCTGAGTCCCTAAACGCTGTTTAGCGTTCTGTTATGTTTTTTCAAGTGTCCGTAAATACCATACAGCACAAGTCATTCTGTAACTAGCTATTTTCCAGCTCAAATCCTCCACCCTGGTCTTTGATATCTACCTCATCACCGAAGCTTACAGAGCTCATTGCTTTCTTTTGTCTGCTATCATGTTATATCATGTTAATAAGCCAGATCTTATTTTTTTTCCATTCTACTCTTGATAGCCATTTAGATAATCTCCCATTTTTCACCAGCACAACGGCGCTGCCTTGAACATCCCCGTGTGTGTCTCTGCGCACGCGTGGGAGTGTTCTGCCGGGTGGCGACGGCACGAGCGCTGTCGGTTTCAGCAGAAGTTGCCAAGGTGCGCTCCATAGCGACGGCATAGACCCGACTCTTTCTGCAAAAGGGCTCACCGGTGCAGAAGCACCCTGCCTTCCCACCAGCGCTTCTCCCACTCCAGTCCCACAGCCGAGCCTCGGAAAACAGTGACAGGGAGCGAGTTCGGTGTGCACCACCTGCCGACAGGAAAGGAGCTCAAACAAGGCCTGAGATCCCCCCCCCCACGGGAATCGGCGTGTGTGCTGGTCACACGCAGGGACCACGGTGGGCCAGACAACCTCTCCAGGACCCCAGGGGTACAGGAGTGGGCCACCTCCCTGCTCCCTGCCTTCCTTACGCGAATCTGGATTGTCCAGAACATTCGAGAAAAGTGTGAAGGTAAAATGATGCGATTAAATTAGGCAGAGAAGGATTTCTCCCCCAGTCCCACCATTTATTTATAGAAAGTGCGTGTGTGCCGGAGAGAAGTGGTGGACGGAAGGCTGGAAAATCTTGGTGCTGGAGGAGAGCGCAGGTTAAAGGAGCAAAGGGGAAAATGAGATGCTGGGGCCTGAGGGAGAATCCAGGGGTTGGGGTCAAGCTTCCTGGTTCGCAGGGATCAGAGTGAAGCGTCTCTCGGCTCTGGGTCGTGTGACCCGGGCCGGGACGAGATGCAGTTTCTGCAGAGAGCTGGAGCGTGATGGGTCTGTCGTGTACTCACGTGTCTGTGTCAGATGGCTTCCAAGAAAGCTGCAGTCACCTTAGATCTACATAGTTTGAGGAAAGCCCAGGTGAGAAGAAGGCAGAGGTCATGCAGAGGCAGGGGACGGGGCACTGGAGTGAAGCCACCATGGGTGACGGAACCTGGGCCGCCACCTGCAGACACCATCCGGCTGTGTGAGGAGCCCCGGCTCTGTGTGGACATTTGAACAAGTGGCCCCACTTCCCTCTCGGCTGCTCTCGTGTCTACGGGACTCCGGGGAGAGTTTGCAAGGCACAGCTGAAGAATAACCAATTCCAGTTGCATCCCCAAAAGGGCAAACTACCAAACAAGGAGAGGAGCTGGGGCAGGGACTCCCGGGAGCACATGAGAAAACTGGCAGTAACAGTCTCATTTGCAATCGTCAACAATCGTCAGCCAAGAGAAGGACATAAAACAGGATGCCCAAATTACTAGAGTACAACAAAGTCTGAAAGAATAATCAGGGCTTGAAGATCTAGAAGCGATCAATTAGATTTGTGGCAACAGACTTTTGGGAGGAACGCGGCGGGCTAAGTGGCCTGAGAAAGGGCTCAATTTTTGACCTTCCTCTTGGGAAGGCACAGCGAGCTCGAGCGAGAAGGTTCGTTGCTCCTGAGAGACCTGAGACAGCAGAGGGACCGGGATCTCTGCACCCTCATTCCGCAAGTTGCTAGAAGTCCACTGAGGGCTGATGGCCGAGAGCCGCCTGCTTAGGAACGGGACGAAGCTAGATGCCAAAAACACTCCCGGCAAGTTCCGGGAGCAGGCACCCCAAAATCTCACCCAGAAAAGGAAAAGGATGAGAGGCCCAAGTGAGCACAGGTTCACCCAGCTGGGGAAAGGTGTTCTCACCCTTATTTCCAATGGAGGGATGAAGCCTGAATAATAAAAGACCAAGAAAACTGAATGGGAGTAAGAGAGAAATTAGCAGAGGGATTATGCAGGTCGAGGCTGGGGGCACCGAGCAACTAGCCTACGGTGACAGTCCCCAAGCTGTGTGTGCTGACCGGCTGTGAGTGGGGGCCTGGGGCTTTCTCTGCTGTTGCCTCATTTTCGTGCGGCTGGAGGGCACTTTGAAGCTTCAAGAGCCTGCGAGAACGTTTCGTGTCTGAGTAGGGCAGAGTGGAAAGTCTGCTGGATAGGAGAGGAGCTGGGGGGGAGGGAGGGGAGGGGAGGGGAGGGGGGAAGGGTGGGGAGGAGGGGCGGGGGACGGAGCAGGAGCCAGAAAGCCACAGGCTGGGAAATCTGACACATGGAATCTTTTACCTGGTTCAGGGTGCAGCACTAATATTCCATCAGGGAGTGGAAAGTGCCACCAACTGGTGTTTCAAAGGAGCAAATGATAGATGCTAAGTAGGTTCAATCTGGGGAACAAGCACATAAAATCAGGGAGGTGTCTCTCTCTCTAATTTTTCTCCGTGCAAGCAGAACATTTTCAGAGAGCCTCGCTTATGCTCTTCCATGTTTCTCTTTCTCTCTGACCAGCCCGGCGGCCTCATCCACGTCCTCAGCTGAACGCTGCTGGATTGCCCACCGCTGTCCTCTCCAAGCAGCTGCAGGCCCTGGCTGGTGCCTCTGGGCAAAGGACAACGTCGCAAGTCCCGCCTCTCCGTCCACGCAGCCTCCTCCGCAGTCTTGCCTGGATGGGCACTGCGGGACAAGGCAGGGTGGCCTTCCTGGACACGGCAGGGTGGCCCCCACACAGCTGCGTGGCTGGGTCGCTCTCCTTCCACGCACCGGGTGGGGTGGCCGCTGCCTCCTGGCTGCTATCTCCCTGCTCTGTGGTCGATTGAGTTTTAAAACTAGAAAATAAATGGCATCGCGTCAAAGAAAACACAAATAAAAGCCATCTAGATTTTGTCCCGTGTTAGCTGGCCGGGGTGCCGCCTAACAGATACT